>CAJHQQ010001166.1:0-111558 GCA_905132885.1 Moricandia moricandioides
TGTCTTCCATCTATTGGAAGATCATCTAATCCCTAATATGGTCCACCAATACCTCTTTCTTATGCTCACAATCAAACATCCTTAACTTCCCTCCTCTTTTGCATTTTGTTTTAGGGTTTAGCTTTTGTAATTGCATATCTACTTAATCAAACTTTATCCCCTGCTGTATGCCTTTTATGACTTCCGCTTTTATTAATGGTTTTATCTGCTGTAGTTGCATAGCAACCTAACTTTTCAAGTTGCATAACTTCTGTAGTTCAATTTTGTGGATGCAAAATAAAAGAAAAACTCCATCTACATACCACTATCCACAAATCAATGCCTTCGAAACATGTGTTTCTAAAGAATTCACTACCAAATAATCATAGGATTTCACTCTTGCATACGAACCTCAACCCTAACCACCTTCCAACAATTAATTTTATCATTGGAAACACATAGTAAATCATTTCAGAATCCAGTGTGGAAGTAGATGACATTCACTCTAACTTAAACAACAACTAAACTCCAAAAAACTTAATTAGGAAGATAACATAAGTTTGGAATAAACTCTTTAATCCCAACACAACTCACAAAATAACATTTCCGATAATTGACAATCAACTAGTTCATGCCAGCTAAAATAACAATATCATGGATAATTTTCTTTACATACTAAGTTTTTTAGCCAAAAAAATAACAGAGCACTCTCCACCCTCTATATTGGGGTTTGTGAAACTTGTACGGTTGTGCCCTTCAACACGACACCTTCCACACTTGTTTGGAACCAGCTTTGTCTTCTTCGTCACCTGAAATTTCAAAAACAGTCTATCATCATCTTCCTACATAAATGTTTCTAAATTATCCTTTATACAACTATATTACCGGAAAGTCGCCCGTTGAGGGGATTCTGTTTTTCCGACGACGTCTAGGGGGTCTCTTGGTCAAAGGGGGCATCAACACCATCTTCTTCACTTCCATAGGGACTTCAACATCTCGAGGATCTCCTTCGGGACTGATCAACCCAGCATACGTCTCCCTCCATGTCGATGTCTTGTACCAGTGTCCTACCAATGTATGGTAAAGGACCCCCAAACTGTCAGCAGCAATCATAGCATGCCCACATGGTATTTTTATTTTATCAAAGTACTTGCAATCACACTGCTTCTTCCTGAGATGCACACATTCTTTCCCACTTCCCCACAATTTCACAACTTCATTCCGAAACAGGTTTGACTTTGCTCCCCTTCATGTTTGCCATATTCTTTGACATCTCCTTGTCCACTTCTACACTTACAATCCTGCTATGTTTCTCCACCTTCTTTCTCCTACCACTGAACCACCTTGTCATCATCCTTTGAATGAAAATTACCAACTCCATTATAGGTGAACTCCTACCTTCCACCAGAGCATGGTTCAGCTGCTCCGCTATATTACTAGTCATAATATAATAGCGATCTCCAGCAAAATTAGTCCTCGACCAATGAGCAACACCAATCTTTCCCAGATAAACTCCACACTCACTTTTATGAGCCCTTATTTTCTATACATATCTCTATAATCTCGCTGACGGTAAGCCATTCCAGCTGACGTTACCATCTCCGCCAAGTTTTTGCTTGAAGAACGAGAATTGACGTTCCTTGACAAATGAACAATGCAACAACCATGATTGGCCAATGGATACACACGTTTCACTGCCGTGGCAATGCATGCGGCCATGTCAGAGATGATTGCCAATCTCGGGGAATCACCTAATATCCTCTCCACCTTCATCAGGAACCATGTCCACGCTTCTTCATCCTCGCTGTCCACAATAGCATAAGCAAGAGGGAAAACTTAGAAATTTGCATCATGCCCACTAGCAGTGAGTAACACACCTTTATAATTACCTCGCAAGTGTGTACCATCTATCACCAACACTAGTCGAAGCTTCTTAAACCCGCTGATATATGCCCCAAATGCAAGAAAAAGATAAAAAAACCTCTCATCACCATCATCATCTACCTATGTTTCAATATCAGCCACTGTTCCAGGATTTGCAAGCTTTAACACGTGAAAAATACTCAGGCAGCTTCAAATATGAATCTTCCTCAGAACCGTGAATGCTTATCACATCATGTTCTTTCGCCCTAGAGCATTTCATGTAAGAAGCTGTCACACAAAGATCCTCTAGAACTAGCCTCTGCAATTCCAAAGGTACTTGCCCTTTATCCGGAACTCCAAACTTTAATTTGTAAACAACAGCAATCACCCACGAAGTTGCTCTGCTCTTATATCCAATTCTAAACTCTATGGGGCAACGATGATCAAGTTAGGTTTTCCTTATCTCATAGTACCCACATCCTCTTACTTCATGCGCTGTCACACGCCAATCACACTTTGGATCATGACACTCCACAACAAAAGAATCAACTTTAGTCTTAGTTTGTTTGAAATGAAATTGGTTCCTTATAGCGTGTATAGCCAAAGAAATTTGACAATCTTCTTTGTTACCGAAAACCTTACCCACATATATCCTTCCATCACCTTCATCCAGATCCATGTCAGGTATCTCAGCTGCTGCATAACTTGTATCATCAAATAGTGGAGGAATATCAAACTCCTCATCATCCACTTCATCTAGCCTTCTATTAGAAACTCGTGTCTTCCTCTCTTCTAATGGATTGTTAATGTTACCACTCCTCCACGGATTACTGTTCACACCACCCATCCACAGATGTTTATCTTTCCAACCTTCATCCTTACTGTTGCTTGAACCACTCACTTCCACAACATAGTCAAACGCGTCGTTCGTCACACAACTATAACCCCTTGGGCCAGTCTTCTTCGTTATACCATCTACAAACTCAACTTTGTTGTAGATTACGTTTACAGCATTAGACCCACCATAAGCACCGTTAAGTAGAGGACTCCAAAACTCTTCATCATAACCGCGAGGTCTGATGTCTTTATCGTCCACAAATTCTTCCTCATCCACAACATCATCCTCACCAACACTACAGCCGCTACCCACATTTTCTTTGTTAAACTCACTACCTTCGTTGATTGTTTGCTCGACTCTCTCTACCTCTCTTACAAACTCAACATCCTCCAAGTTCACAACTTGTGGTTTCGAAGCACCAGTAGAGAAAAAAGCACGCCTTGATGACCCAAAACCAACACTGGAAGACACCTTTGCCTTAAAAGCCGACGGAACAAAATCCATCCCACTGTCATCAATGTTCTCGTTATCCTTCATGCTATTATCAAACGTAACAAACAGATTCAAAACTCCTTTCAGTCTCACGTGCTGCAAAAAATACTTGATTACTTCGTCACTAGAAAGAAGCACTTGCGGTGTCTTTATCCCTGTCGCTAACTCCAAAGTCGTCGGCGGCCAATAGCTGAGTGCAAACTCACGCATGACATTTGCTTCAAGTTCCCTTAAACAAATTCCTTCGTACAGTGGCACGAGCCTAGCCATCTGATGTTTGTCAAGAACAAAATCTCACTTCCCTCCATTACCACAGACCCACTCGCCACACATGACCATGCATTGGTCTTCCATTGCACCCACCTGCAAATCAATCAACAAAAGTTTTCATTTTTAACACGACACAATCAAAAACAAAACGATAACAATTTTCACCTACAACTTTCTCTCAAAACATCTTCCGTACTCACCCAACACAAAAGAACTTCACTAAGCTTTATTTCCCCCCCCCCCCCCAACGGAACACAACTCATAAATAGCCAACCCACCTACTACTTTTAATAACAGCCTTATGATCAACTATGCCTATAATACATCCAATGACCAATATTAAGGCACCACTTCCCAAACCTACAAAATTTAATGTCTACAAATATCCAAAACTCTAACCAAACCGGTTTTCCCTTCCCCAATATCCTATTATGTCGCTAGAATGAAGGGCATTGTGGTCATCTTATTATGTTGGGCCTCCTTTAATGTGTCTTACATGTGCAAAGTGCCTCTCAATGTTAGCCAATTTCAAAATGTGACCCAAAGTGTAAACAACTCTTATATATTCTATTATTTTATATGAATATCAACAACATTTCTGCATGACTCATATATGTATATGTAATCCATCATTATGATTTTAATGCAGTTTTAGGAATTACCCACTAAATAATGTTATAAATTTTCATCTATGTGTAAATGATTATTTTTAATTATTTAAACTGAATTTTCTAATATATTAATATTAACTAGATTTTATATTATCTGGGCCACAAAATACATTGAAATATACAATGAACTTAGTGTTTGCACATAAGATATGAAATACATCCTAACAAAACTGAATATTTCAGTTTTAAATAAAACTAAATGAATTAAAAGAGTCAGAAGTTTTAGAATGAGTATCAAGAATTTTCTTGAATAAACACACTAAATCAAGACATCATACGCTAAATATCCATTATTATTAGAAATGTTTCACAATTTTCAAATAAATGATTTAAATAATAAGTTAGATTTTATTTGCTTAAAACTTTGCCTTAGAAAACAATGAGTTACTTCAATAGTCATACTTGTCTTTAGTGAAATTGATTAACAAAATTTTCTTTAAAAAATAGAATAATATATTATTCCTAAACATTTTCTATATATTTTGTGGAATTGAGAATATATTGTTGTAGTCAAATCATCTAAAATATACAATAACTGATACAAATTAGTGGTGGAAACAAATGTACTTAGATAAGAAACTATAGTATTCAAATGATAATGTGGTTTAACAGATACTGTTCTATTATATTGTTGCCTAAAGTTTCAAAAATATTTTATGTCAGGAATATTCTTAATCTATCATCATTATACACTTAAGACTAATAAACAACTATCATCATCAGGGTTTGTAGGACTAAATACATGCTACTCACATACACACTTCAATCAAATGATAGAAAAGTTTAAATATACTCCAGGTTACAGCATCCTAAATTGGACAAAATATTTTTTTATCTAAACTTGTAACAATCTTTATATCTTTAAGATGATTTTAATAAAGTTTTAATCTTAAAATCACAATAACTCTAACAATCATTATTTATTTTATTTAAGATCAAAATTACTTGACATTAATCCTAAATTCAAACCTAATCAGACAATATTTTTTCCTTTCCTATAAGACCAATATCATTATAGCCTAACCCTAAATTTAACTTTTACTTAAAAACATACAAAGTAAATTTAAACGAATTATGTTTGAGATGATACCGATAACATAATGAGTAAAAACCGGTAGTAAACAACCAAATAATTACTCTAAACCAAGATTTAGATAAAATAAACAAAACAAATAAATTAAACTCCAGTTTTAGAGATTTAGGTCACTGAAGTTCACTAATACATGCTTGGCTCCCCCAAGCTTGTACCAGTTAATCACTCAGACCTTCACATCGGCTAATCTTGCTTTGGTAAGGCGTAGTTCATCTTCTAGCTTCTCCTTCTCAAACGTGAGTTCTTTAATAAGGTCGTCAAGCAACTTGAGTTTGACACTGAGGGATTTTACATCAAGCGTCGCGTCATTCAATTCATCTTTAGCTTCAAGTTGTTCATTTATCATCATCAGCATAGCCTCGTAGCGGGCTTGAGTTTCCTTCCTTGTCCGCCATTTCACCTTTTTATCAAAAAAAATTGGTTTAAAAGAGCAAGATCTGATATATGAACTTCAAGAAAATCTATTACTTGAAAGAGTACATAACAAACACAAACGATTAATGATATTGATTTAAGATTTTTTTACATTCAATAAAAACAAAATCATTAAGTAGAGCATCTCATATCTTACATCTATTCTATTATCATAGGAATATATCCGTTCTCTATCCATTCTATAATATACATGACAAACACATTTTGTATTCATACGTGAAAAGAATAACTAAAATTTGATGCAGCTTTTATTATGCACTCTCGAATTTACCCTATATCTACTTTTTACTCTCTCAAATAAGAGGTCCAGTGTAGTACTTAGGGATTGAATCCACAAAGACTCTAAGATTACCCAATAGATTTATTGTTTCGAAATAAAGGTATATGAAATTATTAATTGATAAATAGTGATTTAAGGATTAGTTTTGTTTGTAAAGATTATTGGGAATGATTAGAGTTAGGGGAACTCTCAGGTAGACTAAGTAATGCAGACTAACGGAATGTTAAGGGTTTTAGTGAAGCGATGTTCTGAACTCAAACTATAAGGTTGAGGTAAGTCACTCTCGTGATTCTTAACAGAGTGTCGATTGATGGCCGCTACGTGGTGTCGATCGATGCTACTTCTAAACAAATACGATTATTATGTTTGATATGTTCTATAAACTCCCAATTCAACTCTCGTTTGTTATTAGAGTCTTAGACTGTTTAAGACGTGTTTCAGGGTATAGCCAAGCTCTCGCTTGCGCTACAACATCCTATAATCTAAGATTGAGGTGACCATATTCAAATTAACATTAAGATCTACTTAAACAATGAACTAATTATAGTAACCCTAACAATTTAATAACATCAGCAAGCCATTAACTACCCTAGAAGAACCTTAAATCTAACAATGGACTATTCAGACATGATTGTGATAAACATAATGAATTGCTGAATGAATTGCATAGAGATAACAATAAGAAACAAGGGAATTTAAGATCTTAGTATGTGAATGGAATAGATCTCTCTCCAAAGGTATCCATCAAAGTTGCAAGTATCAAAAGGGTTGTAAAACAAGTGCCCCTTGTAAAACAACTAAGAAACCTAAGAAATAGCCTAAAATGCAGCCATGGACTTGTCTTGCAAATAATGGAACTTCTGGGTAAAATTATGATTTCTTCAAATCATCTATTAACTCGTGGAAGTGTTAAGTGTCGATCGACACTTAGGGTGAGACGTCGATCGATGGTTTCTACGTATTCAGGTTTGTACTTTGAATTTTCGGCTAAGCATTCTTCAATGCTCCAAAATGATCAAAAAGCTCCAATTACTTCCAATGAGTACCTAAACTTGTAAAAACTCTAAAAGAATACCAATTGCATATAAAAGACTCTAAAACCATATATATATCATGGGTGAAATCAGGTAAAATCCATGACATATCACATGGCATGACCTCCAAAAACATTCACAACCCCTTTAATACTATCCAGTTCCTTCCGGACCAGCCCCCTAACTACCAAATTCGGACTCACAAAACAATATGTAGCCCTGGAATAAAAAAAGACGTGGGTTGCTACTCCACCAATATCTACGGTTCCTAAATTCCACTAAGGTTCAAGTTTCTACCTAAGGAAGCGAGGGGGTTCATTAAATATTGAATAGACTTGAGCAACGGCTTACCAGTGATGGTTGCATAGTTGATGGGTTCTCAAGACTGAGTGATCAGCTCGTAAACCCGGAGAGTCACAGTCGGCCTATTAGCCACAGGCTGGTTCTCATTACTACCGCAGTTTCCCGACTGACCCCCCCACTATTGGGTTGTCTGCGGCACTCCCTAGTGAAGTGTCTGAGCTTACCAAACTATTGACAAGTACTAATCCCCTCACTGGTTCCCTTGGATCCCCTAAAATCCATTTTGCTACAATTCTACGTCTGGTGTTTCATACTACCACACCTCAGGAAGGATCCCATAGCCCTCCAACACTGCCCACTGTGTCTTCTACCACAAGACTCGCATTCCGCATGCCTAACAAAACTGGACTCTTGCCATGACTGTTCCCTCTTCTTTTTCTTATCATTGACTGGATGAACATTACTTGGTTTGCTATGATGCTTTTTTGTTTCAGTGCAGCTTCCTCCTCTAAACTAGATTGACCAACGCACCCCTCTCGGCAAGTTTGTAAACTGTGGCATGGGTGTGGGTCTGAAGATGGGTTCTTAGCTCGGGTCATATTCCACGCACAAAGCGGCAAACCTGGATAACCTCGGCCTCCATCTCCTTTCCAAGAAAATGAAGAAGGCGATTAAATTCCTCATAGTACTCTCTAGTGGACCTATTGCCATGGGTCAACTGAAGGAAATGTGCCTCAAATCGATCCCACGCTTCTGACGGGAAGTATTTCTAGTCGAACTCGGCCTTGAACTCGTCAAAGGTGCTTATGGAGCCACCAGTACGTTTCACGAACATAGTCCACAAGTTATGAGAATCCCCATATAAGAAGTGTATGGCAATTTCCTTCATATACTCTTCAGGGAACCTAGTAGAGGAAAAGTTCCTAACTAGACGATTCCTCCAGTGGTCACCCTTAATTGGATCGACACAACCCATGAAGACTCTAGTCCCTAACCGGATCATGTGGTACAATACGCTTAGATAGGGTACCTTGGATTGACCAACTCCAGCTTGAGGTGGGTTGATCTCAACCACTTCCTCATTGCCATGGGAGTTTGGACAATCGGGATGCCCGTAAGTATGGATGATTGTACACCGACCGGTTTGGTCGATGGCCCAACAGCCATACTACCCATAGCTTGGACCAACATGGTATGATAAGCTTCCATTGCTGCATCAAAAATGGGCGTCGCGACCTGGCCGGAACGACCAGTTGTGTCATTCGACCCATTTGTTAAAGGAACATGAGTTGGAAGAGCAGTGTGCGAGGGCTGAGCCCCCATACCGATATTTTCCATGTTGGTACTCGTAAGGCCAAATCTCTCATTTCCCTCGAGCAGACTATGAGCATTCTCATGACTCGTGCCAACCTCCTGGACCACAGTCGGAGAAATGTGGTTATGCTTGGCGCCATTATCGACACTTCCTATAGGTTCGACATCATCATCCACTTTCTCTTTGTCCTTTCTGGACTTTCCTGCCTTTGACTTACTACCCATCTGTTTAGCACAATCAGTATGTGAGTCTCTAAAACTACTGATAACCATTCTAACGATGGTTAGTCTACACAAATCCTAACTGATAACTCGCCCTAACGACGATTTAGTTCAAACAATTTCCCCAAACACTAGCACGCGGACGAGTTAGTACCCTAGACTAACTAAATGTTAACTCGAGGACGATTTAACCCCTTACTGTAAGATTGCTAGCAAAAGTGTGTGGTGTTTCCCCATAACCCCACTCTAACTATCCTAGAACCTAAGCATGCTCTGATACCAACTCTAAGACCCCACACATACGATAGACCGAACCGAACATCACACAACCGAGTCGATAAGCGACATGTCATGGTTGGATTCATTTTAATTTATTATCCTTTTAAGTGTAATATTCAATGGCGATTCTAACCAAGGTTCCATAACAACTCAATCAAACACGCGGAAGCAAAGAAAGCCATATGGTCGTATTGCATAAATAACCATATATTCGATACATTATAGTTTAAGTAATACCATATTGATCATATACAATACTAGACTTAAATGACTCAAACACCATACACACCCATTGGCCACCTATCTTGCGTCACCCTGGACCATCCTTATTACCTGCCACATTTAATGAGGCATAAGCAATCTAGTATATTTCTTAGTGAGTGATGTTCTCAAATTACCCTTGGAGCAAATCTCTCAAATAAGAGATCGATTGCAATACTTAGGATGGTATTCACATAGACTCGATATTTCACACAATATACTTGAGTTTCAGATCCAACTAGGTCAAACAATAGAAAGTGATAAATAAGAAGTAAGTAATAAAGCAGTAAATAAAGAGAGGAGTTGGTGATGGAAGGAATGTGCTAGACGGAAGGTTTCATACATGTTATGAGAACTATGATCTATGGATGCTAAGGGTTTGATCCTAGAACTCGAATTCAATAAGCAAGTAATCAAGCTCTCGCGTGCAATTACTAATCAGATATCTAAGTCCTATGTTCCAGTTGTCGCATTTAAACAAGGAATTAGCGTTGATCGATACTATTGACTTAGTGTTGACGGATGCTTCCTTAGACAATCATTAACTTCCTAATCGATATGTTCACTAGGTTAACTAAACCAGCCGTCGCATGCGCCTAACAACCTAGCTCAATAGGATTCAGTTCAAGTAATAGACTATGCTCTCATGTGCGCCTAACTAGTTAAATACTCTAGAAATAAGCATTAAGAACAATCGTGTGAAGGATATAATATACACCCTAGCAATTCTATAATTTAAAAGTTCGTTGAAAACCCTAGAATTGAAACATATCAGTGGATCTACTCAGACATGATAGTTGTCACAGAAATCATCAAAAATATATATGAAATAATAAATCAATAGAAACCAAAGGAGTTCCAGGAGAACTATGAAAGAGTTCCTCCTTTCTCTCTTTACCTAAGAGAAAACCTAAAATACTAGAATAGAAAGCTTAGCCTAAACAATGGCTTAAAAAACACATAAATAGGGTTTTAATTCGGTCAAGGGTATTATGGTACTTATGGGCCTTCGCCGGTCTTGTAATAGCCTTGGCCCATCTCCTGACATCAGTGTCGATTACACGAAGAGGTATGTGTGAGAACCGAAATTTGTACTGTCAATTTTAGTGAACGGAAGAAAGCAAAGAATACCTTACTTTCCTTGAGGTCCGGATTCTCCGCAAGAGCCAAAAACAAGTGACCAAATAAATGCAGAAAATACGAAAAGATAACAAAACAAGAAATATATATATATATATTCAAATCCGCATAAGAGTGTTGCGAGCATTACAAAAGATTATAAAAGCTTCAGCTGCAAGAGCTGTCATCGAGTTCCCTATTTCTAGCCATCTAAAACCTTAAGCCTAGTTGATTCGTAGCTCGATAACAAAAAACGAAAAAGATACAAAAAAGGTTTTGTTGATTTTGGACTGAACCTTATGGAAGGCTGCCTACGTACCCCTTTCTAGGATCAAGCCGAACGTAATTCAATTAAAAGAGTAGAACAAGAGATCGAACTGTTTATGCGAGTTCGTCTAGTAATCAAGTGCTAGTCCTAGAAACCAAGCTTGTTGAGCGTATAGCCTAAGGTTTCTAAGTGCAAAGAGTTCTAAGAGTCTGAAAAATCCTCTATTTTCTCCTTGCTTTTGATCTCCTTATATATGCTTCCAAGGTCGGCAAATTTTCCTTTTCTCCCCCCCCCCCTTCGAGCCTAACTCTTCGCGGAAATCTTCTTTATCCTGGAAACTTCACATTTATCTTCTGTGGAAGTCAAGTAAACTGTCATTGTAGTTTGGGCTCATTCTCTTCTAAAATTGTAAGTGGGCTTTTACCATATTTTAGACCTTTTTGGGCCGTCTTTCGATTTAAACATTTTTAAAATTTCTTTCAAAGAAATCGCCTTCCATACGATGTTGGTTTCTATACAGTTGCTTCCGCAAAATCGTAAAACTAATCTTATAGTTAAGATAACAATGGCATTGAGTTATCCATTACCTTTTTATATGATTGATCTGAAGTATTACGAGGAAACAAGTCTTTTTTTGTTTTCATCACAAAACATCAACGGAAACTCCAAGCAAGACAAAATAAGGATCAGTTCAGTAAGACTCAAAGGAGAGGACGAGGAGGAGGAGGTGGGCTCGCCACCCATGGACGACGAGACGTGGAGACATGGAGCGTGTCTCGTCTCCCATGGGTGACGAGACTTGGAGACGTGGAGAGTGTCTTGTCGCCTGTGGGCGACGAGACTTGGAGACGTGGAGCGTGTCTCGTCGCCAAAGGGTGACAAGACATCGAGACGGTCTTGGTTTCTCCGCGATGTTCATAGCCTTGTGTACTTTTGGAACTATTTTGTTTGTTTTACAAAAGATTTTCTGTAAATGTTTTCCAAAATTTGTTTTACGGAAGATTATCTCATAGATTATAGTAGGATTTTTTTCGCGGAAACTTTTAAAATTTTGTTTGACGGAAGATTGTTTTGTAAAACTCGTCATTTATTGCCAAAACCTTCCAAAAGAATGTTTTTCCGATCTTTTCATGCTTGGATAGAAATTCTTTTATTCTTTGTTTGGAATGAAGTATACGAATAATGTTCTTGTATTTTTATGCAAATTTATCTGGCTTATGTTGTATAGTTTCTTTCACATTTCTAGCTCATATTTTCTTAAGCCACAATTTCTCAGAGGATTTTGGTCGTTGATTTTGACATGAACTGGTTTGATCCCAACAGTATGTATCGATCGACACTCCTCAATCTCGGCAGCTTCCTAAGCAGACGTACCACTCTTCAGTAAAACGATAATAACTTTAGATCTAACTGTCAGATGGACTTCAAATCGGTGGCATTGGAAATCTAACTCAAAGATATATCGTCTATCCAAAGATAAGCTCAATCTCACGATGTATAGGTCTCCATCCATAGATAAATATATGATGTATCTGCGCAGTTATGCATCTCAAAAGGCTCAAAAATCACCAAATGTCTCCAAAATATACATGAACCTGAAAACACTCTAAAACAGACTCCAAAACCATATAATAAACTCTAAATAGGACATATACCATGTCCTAAAAGTGGTAAGTTTCATGGTATATCAACTCCCCCAAACTTATCATTTTGCTTGTCCTCAAGCAAAGAATATCACCATCTGAAAAATGTTTGAAATCGCATTGACTCATACAATTTTTAACTTAATCTTGTCACCTCTATAATGTTGTAGCCACATATAATCAATGCCAACTTTAGAGGTACTTTATATACCCTATTCTAGCTTAGCAATCAAATCCCTTCTAACTAGCAACTTAGCTAATATTGTCTGACTAACCCCTCTACTAACTTCATTTCTTACAATAAAAAGGTACATGCTTTACTTTGAGAGTATCAATCAAATGACACGTGGAATCTTACTCTAACAAGTATCTGAGTACACATGTAGTCTTATCTGGTTTCTTTTCTCCGTATTTCTCTTTTCTCTATCTTTTTTTTTTTCTTATATTAATCAAATGAATCAATGACGTTGCTGCAGTCCATCTTGTTCATTTTTTCTTTCTTTTGACAAAGTGTACGTGAATAATGGGGTCATCGGTAATGTACATATCCCTCACTTCAAACGATGTGTAATCATTCCTTTATGAAGAGAGGAGAGAAGGAAACCAAAACACGCATACTTTTAACCTTCCAGACCATAAAGAGGAATCCGATCCAGTGTATACCAATACCCAAGACAAGCACATTAAGTTCAATTAGGTTGGAGGTCAGCTTCGGTTCTTTCAAACATTCTCGCAAGTGTGGATATGATTGGCAGGTGATCCACTTCTTTATCTCTAGTACACTATGCAGTCAGTAAATCTAAGAATTGTGCTATAGATTGATTAGATAATAAGTAAAAATTGAAAGAGATCATAATCCATTTCTTGACTCTATAAAAACTTAATAAAAGCACATAAAAATAAAGCTCAAAATAAAACACAATATCAGTAACTACCTCCTCCTTACATAAAACAACATTTTCCCCAATGAAGAAAACTAAATCATAAGTAAAAATGTAACAAGGTTTCACGAGTATACATGCCTTTGATGTGAGAGTCGGTCAATACAGTTAAGTGGCGATCGATACTCGTTATGCTTTGTCGATCGACACTGGCCAGTTTTCGTTGATTGATTCTGGTATATCAACTCATTTTCCCCGGATTTTGTTTTACGATGAACAATGATGCTGCTAAAGTGTTGATCAACGATGTTGCTGCAGTGTTGTTCGACACTGTTTTTTAAAAATTTTGACTTGAAATAATAATAAATCTGATATTAGTAAAAACGAAAAGTGAAATTGATTTAAAACTTACCTAATAGTGGGTTGCATCCCACTCAGCGCTTATTTTCAGTCATTAACTTGACTTATGGAGATCTGATTCTGTCCGGATGACAATGAGAACTTGCTCCAAAACAAGTCTCAATATCTAATTTTTAAGCTTCATCACACTTTTTGTGAAATCCTTCATACACTATTCTCCTTTTTCTATCATCTCAGCAAGAAAGAGTACTCGATTCTTTGCAAATGGCTGTGATAAGCATATTCTGGTCACTCTGGATTTCCTGACACCATCTAAGAAGTGGGGAATCAATGATAACTGAGAACTGCCCTTGGTCCTTTTTCAATTATTCCAGTTCTTCCTCTACTCTCTCCCCCCACCCCAAGACTTGTCCAATCTCACTGAGGTGCCTCCTTCAAAAATATTTTGACACACTTCAATCTCGTCTTGCTTTGATACGCGACCGGTCGATACCGGTTGGTTGTGTCATTTGATACTGCTTCTATTGGGCCTTTGTCAATCCTATATCTCAACCCTCTAAAAAACTATTGCATACATATGATTACCAAATACCCCATTGTAGGAACTCAAATGCACATTTCTATCTGGTGAGATAGAAAAATCAACCTTAGATAGCGCAGGGAACAACAAGCTTCACAGGGTTATGTATCCTTTTCACTCTTTTGTGAAACTAGCAGCCTCTTCTACGCAGATAGGTGGTTGTAGATGTTATGGGACAGCAAGGTGTGAGGTCTTATATTTGTGCATTCTCTTCTCAATCGGTTCTGGTTCAATCACGTACACTAGAGGTTTGCCCATACGTGGGTGTCGATCGATATCATCATGTGGCTGTCGATTGATGCTAGCCTTTGGTGAAGTTCCCAGAGTTTTTCTCAAAGTCTGTCGATCGTCATCAAGCTTCATCTCCCGTCCTAACCCAAATTTTCAGGTTGTCCTTCATCCTCTAGCTCCAAGATAAAGATAACAACTTGATACCTTGGTGCTCTTAAGGATTATTGTTCGATCAAATTGCAATTTCGAGTTTTCAAAGTCGTGAGGACAACTCGATCCTTCAGGGTTTTCAAGAGGTGTCGATCAACAACGGGGGTTGGTGTCGATCGACACTGAGGTCGAATCACTAATATCAAATTCTTCTGCTCCTCTCAGCTCTCTAGATCCAAGTTGTTCATCACTCTTTGCCATAATTTAGTCGACCAAATGTCTCGGAATTTGATCTTCCCGTTTTATCTGCCAACCTTGAGTGAGCATGTCGCACTTATCATTTATCTTTCTTTCTCTAGCTGCTGCATCATCATCAAGAAATTCATAGAGAAAGGCTCTTTTATTGTCCTCCCAGCTGGTTAGAGATCCTGGCTGGAGTTGACTGAATCAGCTAAATGCATTTCCAGAGATAGAATATGGGACGATCTTGCAGAGCATGTGGTATTCAGACACTTCATGTTTCTCGCTACTTGAGACTAGATCCTCAAGTTCCTTGATGTGTGACAATTGGTGTTTTTATGTTCTTAACATGGTATAAATATCCTAAACAAATAATTGTCAAATTAACCCTTAATCCTAACACACAAAATAATACTCTTGCCAAGAGAGATCAGGTGTAGTACTTAAGGATAAAATCCACAAAAAACAATGGCACACAATATATTTCTTATTTCTAAAGACTAAGCTATGTAATTATATATATTGGTAACAAGTAATCAGGTCAAGGAAATATTCCTTATGAGAAGGTATAGATGCAATATGGAAATATGCTAATAATGTAAATATGCTAATAATGTAAATATGGAAATATGCTATTAGATTAAATAGATGTAAATGTAAATATGATAGATCTAGGGTTTCAGGCAAGTGGATTATAGAAGATAGAAGTTAAGGGTATATAATCATGGAACTCGATATCTAATGTAAAAGACACCAGTTCTCGCTGCGAGTCTAATCTATTAACTAATTCCAATGTTTCAGCTCTCGCTTGTTGGCACGGAATGACCATCGATCGATGGCAATGATCATGCGTCGATCGATGGTTTCTTGAGTCAAGCTTTATGACCTAATTCAATAAGTTCACTAGATTAACTAAATCAACTCTCGTTTGTTTCTAGCAACCTAGCTCAACAAAATAAACTCCAGTAGTTGACCATGCTCTCGCTTGCGCCTTACTATCCTATTATCAGAGTTCTAATTAGCTACTCTAGAACACAAGCAATAAACACAATTCTATTAATAGATCTAATAATGATCCTAATAATTCTCTTGTTTGGCTAGTCTATCAGTACCATTAATAAACTCTAAATCTAGTTGATAACTACTCAGACATAATTAGAGTAAGAATAATAATCTGAATATAATGCATAGATAAGATACTGGGGTTCTAATAAAAATCTCCCTAAGGAGTTATGAATCTTCTCCCCTAAATAAATCCTAAGACTATGGTGTGCTGGTGCACACACACACTTTGCCACAAAACCTAGGCACCAAGCATCCCCCTTTTTTCTGGTGCAATACATAAAGTATAAATATAAAACCCTAACGTCTAGGTCAAAACTCATTCAGGGGTAATCTTGTAATCTTGTGTCTTGTCTCTAACTTAGGCTTGAAAATTGGATGTCTGTGAATTGGACATCGATCGATGGTAGATGTGCAACATCGATCGGTCTTGGTCATGTAACATCGGTCGACGCTAACGATGTGTCATCGATCGATGGTAGTCTTGTACTTTGACTCTCAGAACGATCATCTACAGATTATTCTCCTTTAAATCCTCCAAAAGCTCCAAGTATATTCATATATCTCTAAAACGTACATGGACCTGTAAAGACCTTAAAACATAGCCTAAACACACATAACAGACCCTAAATAGAGCCTATAACTGGTAATAAATAGGCTATATCAATGTGGTTTATAGGATCTTGGTGAGGAAGACCATGAAAGGAGTCTTGAGCTACCTAATCATACCATTCACAGCTCAACTTGAAGTCATTCATCTTAGCAACATCAATAACATCAGGGATTATGGCACCATGTGAATTAATCAATTGTCTTGTACTTTTGTGATTGCGACATTCTTCGTCTCGTAAGATCTCATTCTCATCAGCCTCAAGTATGAGCACTTTGACCTTTTATGTCTTCTTGCAAGTAGTGTTTATTGATAGAAAGGTTGGTGTCGATTGACAGCGAGGTGTTGGGGTCGATCGACATCGAGTTGTTGGTCTCGATCGATACTTGGTTTTCTACGTTGTTGATCTTTGCTTGGAGGGTATCGACTGCCCTTTTAGACTTATGGATTGTGCATGAATCAGCAGGCTCCTACTCTAAAAAAAAGACAATAGGTCTCTCTTCATTGTTGTTCTGGTACTGAATGTAGGTAACTAAAACATAAGAAAAGAAAAATAGAATAAGTAAAAGTAAAAGTAAAAAAAAAACCTAGAAAAATTCTTACACCTAGTCTAATGGTGATTAGAGTTGAAACACCATATCCCGGAAATATTTGAAAAACACGTTGAAAATTCTAAGTAAAGATCGAGTCAAATTTTATTGGATGTAACGAAGAAACATTGCCACCTTATTAATGAAATACAAGACAAAATATTGAACATGTTTTTGTCTACAAGAATAATATCTTTATAAAACTTCTCAAACAATACCAAGTTCAAAATACCCTTTCTCGATGGTCTTTATAGCCTTGCACTCCGGCCCACACAATCAACCTTACCTGCATCCGCAAAAGGAGGCATGAGTATACAAAATTACTCAGTGAAGATGCTCAAAACCGCCCACATGCAACTCAATAATCAAGCACTCAAATTCCATATTCCATTCTAACAACCTAGAAATTCCAATCTATCAACCTAGCAATTCGTTTCCATCATTTCTTACTTAGCCATTTTTCTTTCCTGTTACTTATTCATTTTCATGCATTCAAAAACTAACAACCTAACATCCGGTTATTTCATTTCTTTACTTTAGCATTTCCTAACATTCCGACCAGAAGGTCCATCAACCTGCGGCCGTAGCCAAACCTGCGGCCGAAGCCAAACCTGCGGCCGAAGCCAAACCTGCGGCCGTAGCCAAACTTACAGCCGAAGCCAAACTTGCGGCTGTAGCCAAACCTGCGGCTGTAGCCAAACCTGCGACCCGTCGGTCCATTAAGGCCGTAGCCAACCTGCGGCCGAAGCCAACCTGCGACCCGAAGGTCCATAACGGCCGAAGCCAACATACACGGCCCAAAGCCAAAACATGATCATGACATCTTTACGGCCCAAAGCCAAAGCATATTTTTTCCTTAACTTAACCACGTTCTTCTAATCCCGTGCTTTTCTTAAATTACTTCAATTCTCAATCCGTTTCTATAACATTTTCAACCTAACATTCCAATTCTTGTCGGATCAAATCTAAGTATTTCATGTAAACATCTCAATTAAACATAACATCATTTCACGCAATCTAAAATGCAAATATCCTATGAATGAATGAACGTTCTTCGATCCTTGAGAACTATTTCGAAGAACAAAGAACGGGCTTTCCATAAACAATTCCAACTATGATTAAAAAAAATACTAACTATTGAGTTGCCACGAATCACATCCTCACCTCGGTTAATCTTACAAGATCGAAGACTCTGAACCTTCATGCGTTTCCAGGCAAAGAACTCCTCAACTCCTCCTTGTTTGATCCTTCTTCTCAAAATATTTTATCTAGAACTTTGTTCATGCTCTGGCTTGTCTCTAATTCTTGTTTATGAATTGAGTGAGAAAGAAAGGCTCGAGGTCTCCTTTTATACTTATTTCAGGACTTGCTCACAAAGTCGACCATTAAGTGTTGTTTCCTTATTTAGCTTGGTCAAACTTATCATCAATGGCTCTAAGAATATCTTCTCTTATTTCCTTATATGACACTCGTAGACCCGAGCTTCTTTTTGTATAATCTCGTCAGTTGCACCTGATCAACTTGCCTTACTTGGAACCCGCATTCTTCGATAGCCAAACTTTCCATAGTTAAACTGGCAGTCTGTAATTTCCTTGCTTAGACTTTGATCGCTCTATGTGTTTATCGAACATCCGACACTTAGTCAAAAATGTGGTTCATTCTTCCAACCCTCATGAATACAAGTGTTTCCACACTTAAAACAATATGCTCCATGTACAACTAAACCTCTCGCGATTTATTTCCTTCGAATTTAAAAATACTCTGGGAGCGGGTCGTTACAAGAGTCCCCTGCAACGACGCTAAATTTGATGTGCTCAAATTACCCTTAGAGAAACTTGCTCAAATAAGAGATCGGTTGTATTACTTAGGGATTGTATCCACATAGACTCGATATTTCACACAATAGACTTGAGTTTCAGATCAACCTAGGTTAAACAATAGAAAGCGATAAATAAGAAGTAAGTAATAAAGCAGTAACAAAATAGAGGAGTTGACGATGGAAGGAGGGTACTACACTTAGGGTTTCATTCAAGTTACCAGAACTAAAATATATGGGTGCTAAGGGTTTGATCCTAGAACTCAAATTCAATAACCAAGTAATCCAGCTCTCGCATGCAATCACTAATCATATGTCTAATTCCTATGTTTCAGTTGTCACATGAGAACAAGGAACAAACGTCAATCGATACTATTAACTTAGGGTCGATAGATTCTTCCTTGACAAACACTAACGCCCTAATCAATATGTTCACTAGGTTAACTAAGCCAGCCGTTGCACACACCAAACAACACACCTCAGCAGGATTATGTTTAGGTAATAGACCATGCTCTCGCGTGCGCCTAACTATCCTATGATCAGATTTCTAGTTAATTACTCTAGAAACAAGCACTAAGAACAATCATTTGAAAGATAAAATAGATACCCTAGCAATTCTATGATTCAGAAGTTCATTCAAAACCCTAGAAAACTTAAACCTAGCAGTGGATCTACTCAGACATGATAGTTGTCATAAAAATCATAGATGAATAGATATGAAATAATAAAATCAATAGAAAACCAAAAAAAGTTCCGGAAGGACTTTGAAGGAGTTCCTACTTTCTCTCCTACCTAAGAGAAAACCTAAAATAGTAGAATAAAAAGGTTAGCCTAAACAATGGCTTAGAAAACACATAGATAGGGTTTTAAATTGGCCAAGGGTATTATGGTAACTTGTGGTGACTTTTGGGCCTTGAAATAGACTCAGACCGTCTTCTGACATCAGAGTCGATCGACACTAAGAGGTATGTATCGATCGACACTCCTTTCAATCTCGACAGTTTCCTCTCACGAAGCAGACGTATTACTCTTCAGTAAAATAAGAATAAATTTAGATATAACTATCATATGGATCTGAAAATGGTGGCATTGGAATGATAACTCAAATATCCATCTTGTATTCAAATATCAGCTCAATCGTACCGTGGGACGGTCTCCATTCATAGATACAGCTCTGAAGTATTTGCGCAGTTATGTATCTCAAAAGGCGCCAATATCACCAAAGGTCTCCAAAACGTAACTGAACATGAAAACACTCTAAAATATACTCCAACCCCATATAATAGACTCTAAATAGGACATATACAATGGCTTAAAAGTGGTAACTTCAATGGTATATCAGTGAGGTGAATCATTATGCCTACACGGTTTGTCCCAAAAAATCTAATCTTAACATGAAAATAATCCTAAGTCTTAACCGCCTAGAGCCTCATGGGCCCAAACGATTCCACTCGACACAAGCCTCATGGTCTTAGTTTTCTAGGCATGGATCGCTCTCAAAGGAAAGGCCTTGGCGAGTCATAGCCATCCATCGGCTGCCTTAACCACTCGCATAGCAACTAGTACAAACGATCGGTACTTTAGCCTTGACCAGGACATACAATCATAATTAGGGTCTATATGCTAATATAGAAAGTTCGAGTAATCTACATGAATGCACCAAAAAATAGGTAATACACGCGGCTTACTTTCCTTGTGTACTGAACATGCAACACCCAAACATTCAACCACACAATCCTAAACTAACCCAAAGGCCATGACCATGAACCGTCCAGTCATAGACCTTCGGTTCTAACCCTACGTCATCGCACTCACCTTAACCAATAAGAGAGAAAAGAAGAAGAGAAGAAATCACAAACACTAAAGGCACCCTTTCGTTCCTTTCTTAATTCCGACCAACTTTCTCACTGGATAGCCTCGCCGTATCACCCAAGTACTCGTCTAGCTGGATCAACCACTCTGCATCAACCCTTTTCTGGCTAGACCTCTCTCTCTCTCTCTCTCTCTCTCTCTCTCTCTCTCTCTCTCTCTCTCTCTCTCTCTCTCTCTCTCTCTCTCTCTCTCTCTTTCTCTCTCAAGCTTTTAAGGTGATTTGGGAAAAGGGAACTTATACCAAGAGAGGAGTGGCGATGGCATATATATAGGGAAAAGGCTCCTTGGCCGATGGGGCACCAATGGCCTAGGGTTGTCTCCATTCGCCCCAACCCTTACGTCTCTTGGCCCAAACATTGCAACCTTACATCCCAAAGGTTGGAAACAGTCAGCCTTAAGAAACAAAACCCTTTGCCCTATCCATCGCAACCGTTTGACCCAAGCATCACGACCATTCGACCATGTATCGCGACCCTTTGACCCAACCAACAGGACCCTTCACCTGTACTTGTACCATCGTACCTTTACCCCACTAAACCGCCATGGATAAGGCCATCCATAGCCTCACCCGACTCAACCTATCCCAAACCTCACACCCCTCGACCCCCATGGGCCATACCGCCCACCACTGTCACTACCTAACCCGACCACCTCAGATAATTGAGCTGACTGAGCTGGTCAGCTAGCTGGCACAAGCTGACAACACTAAACAAAGCTAATCTCAACTGCCTAAAATGTACTACACTGCTATGAGCTGAACATGAACTTAGTTTACGTCGAGGAAACTACTCAAGCTTCACATTTGACCTAATGGTTACTCCTATGGATTTTCTGGGTCGATGGATCGTTTTGTACCTCGACTACGTTTGTCCATAAGATGTCTGCCTGGTCTTATGCTTGACCGAGAGCGTTACAACAATTATTATCCTCGTTAACAAGTCGTAACTTCACGTCGTATTTTATGATATATATATATATATATATATATATATATATATATATATATATATATATATATATATATATAGGTAAATTACAAGTTTGATTACGACAAATATGAATTTCGTGATAAACATGTATTTAGATCAACGTTATATTACGATGACAAATAATCGTCATAAAATTTTTTCTTGTAGTGTATAGATTAAAAAGTATGAAATATTTTTTAGATTTATAATCCTAATTGAGAAGATTTGATTCACTCAAGTTAAGAATTCAAATTGTGATGTAAAAATAGATAACCCATTACATATGTCTTTGTTTCTATTGCATTATATTTCGTTGTATCACATTATGTTCTGTGATATTGACTTATCCGACGAAAGTAACTTGAACTATACGTGTAGCATCTGATTCACTGTTGGTTTTAGCTCATGTTTGATAAGTATGAAATGATTTCTTGTAGTGTATAGATTAAAAAGTATGAAATATTTTTAGATTTATAATCCTAATTGAGAAGATTTGATTCACTCAAGTTAAGAAATCAAATTGTGATGTAAAAATAGATAACCTGTTACATATGTCTTTGTTTGTATTGCATTATATTTCGTTGTATCACATTATGTTCTGTGATATTGACTTATCCGACGAAAGTAACTTGAACTATACGTGTAGCATCTGATTCACTGTTGGTTTTAGCTCAAGTTTGATAAGTATTTTGTTTGAAATAAACTATGGAAAGATTGAAATCAGCATGATATCATAGAACCGAGATATAAAACTGCACTAGGAAAATTGTTTTAAAATAAGGTCTTTCTTTAGGAGAAATTATGTTAGTGTATATATAGGCTGGTATTATTTTTTCTTTTCATAAAAGTCTAATTTTAAATTTTTATGAGCAACTCCAACGATGGATGCTAAAAAATGTTCTCATAGTTAAAAATAAAAGAAAAATAATAAAAACATGAGAGAAACATAAAAAATTTTGGTATTAAAGCATCATCATTGATGTAATATTAAGAATAGTCTCTGAAAACATTTAACTTAATATTTTATTAAAGTTTTATTGGATAATAAAATTATTTTATTGTTTGTCAAAGATAAACATTTACAGTAATGATATTTGTCATAAAACAATATATCAAGAGTTAAGAATAGCTCTCACACAAGAACATGCTCTGGTTTCTCTCATTTACTTGTCTTTTTTTATTCTTCAGAACACATCTTAGAGATATGTATGAAAGCAGTTTCTTAAACATGTTCTAATCCTTAATAAATTAGGAAAAAAATGAAAAAGAGAATGAAATAGAAGGAGCAACTCTTCGTGAAGACCATCTAACATATACTCCCTCTATTTTATACTCCCTCCGTTTCACTAAGATACATGTTTTAGAAAAAAACTTTGTTTCATAAAGATATATTTTTTATGTTTTCTATAAGAATATTGTAAATTTCAAGAAAATTAATTGATTTTATTGAGTTACTATTGGTCAAAAATCATTGAAAACTGAAAATTACAGAAATCGATACATTTAATATAAAGATTTAATGCGTTTTCTTAATATGTGTGAAAACTTCAAAAAGTGTATTTTTATGAAACAGAGGGAGTATTTAGTATCATTTTAGAATTTTTTTTGTGTTACAAAATAAATGTCGTTTTCGACTTTTAATGCAAAATTTATTAATTTTATGATGTAATTTATTTTTTTATTGGTTGAAATATAGTTATATGTATAGGTAATTGTGTTTTTATACAGAAAATATGTAAAATTAATTGTTTTCTTAATCTGTGTGCAAAAATTTAAAAAGACACTTATAATGAAAAAGAGGGAGTATTTGAGAGTATAAGTTAATGTGTTGCATTTTGTTACTGGTTTATCTTTAACTTTTCATTTAAATAAAAATAAAAATTATGGTAAGAGACACATTGGGGTATTACCCGATAATAATGCTCTCAGATATTAAACTAAGAGTTGATTACATAATGAACCACTTTTTGAGTTTTGTTTGCACTTAGAGCTACATCTCACTTGCAGCATATTTTTACTTAGATCGAGAGAGATAGCTGACAAAAATGTCTTTATTGAAGCGAACTAGATAATGAGCTTCTTTAAGTGATTTATTAGAAAGTTATTTGGTTAGATTAGTTACTTTTCTATGTATTTATTAGGTTTGGTGTCTTGACTGTTGTGCTCATTAACAACCACACGATCAAAATAAAGCTTGAATTTTCTCTTTTGTACATATCATTTCTTTACATCCTAATTAAAAATTCAAACTATAATTACCTCTTAATTTTTTTTTATAAAATTAAATATTTATATAACAAATTTGTTGATATAATAAATTATGTTTTTTCATTCTCTATAATTTGATATCCATTTTGATATGTTTTTTTTGTTATATTTTAAAATCTATACATATACATGTATCCAATGATTGTAGTGTGTGGATGTGCATGATAACATGTACACATATTTAAAGAATGTTAATTCAGGTTTGTGGATATAGAAACTAAACTGGTGTTCACAAAGGACCTACATAACCGTTCTGTTAATATTTACATAGGGATATTATCACGCATGTTGAGTGGATGAGCATTGCTATCATACACAATATAACATGTTGAGGAGACACAAACGTAGTGTGATTGTCCACATGGGAGGTGTGTACAACTTCTATGTGGACATGGTCTATGTGGACAGGGTCTGTGTGAAACCATCACTACAAGAAAACACGCTACATTCCGACGGACACCATTTTCGTTTTTTTTTTGACGAAATTCCGACGAGAAACCAACGAACCATATATTTTTCAGTCGTCGGAAATTTTTGACGAAATTCCGACGAATATTTTGACCGTTGTGAGTTCCGACAAAAATATTTCGGCGGCCGTTTTGACCGTTCTGATTCCGACACAATTCCGACAGAAATTTTTGACCGTTGTGATTTCCGAAGAATTCCTGACGAAATATTTCCGACAGACATTTTTGACCGTTCGGATTCCGACCGTTATGCATAAACAACACAATCATTCACGATACTTCCATCCACGACATTTGTACACAAAACTCACATCCACGATGCTTCCATATACAATGAATCTATTCACGCCAAACTTGTTTCATATTATATTCTTGTCGACGAGTTCATATAAAACATTTTAACATTTTTTTTTCAATTTATATATTTTCAGCTTTTCCTAAATCTACAATTTGGGTGGATGAAGATTGTTTTATGTACAAGAAGTTTAATCCAACAAAACGTTTTGTGTATAAATTTTCATTGACAAGATTCTGTGGACGTTGTTATGTGGACGAGGTACATTTAATTGTAGATGCAAAAAATAGATGGTTATTGTGTGAATGCAATAAAAAATACAAAATGTAATTTTGCTACACATGGAGACTTGGATAGAGTTGGGACACGTGAAGACTTGAATATGAAAAACAAGAAAAATTGATTTTATCTTTGATTAAAGAGTATTGATGTCTTTCACACCTAAAACTGTGATCCACAAGTGCAATGTGATTGACTGTAATAACAAACTCATAATTTGAGGGTAAAATAATTCAATCATCAAAGGAGTATATTAATGGTCGTAGAAGCGTACGGGCGTTCACCTATTACTAATTAATTATGTTACAAATATGGGTGAGATCGGGTTGAAAAGAAAATATCTGATAAAAAAAAAGGAGTGAAGCAGACACAGTCGCTTCACTGTAGTTGGGTTCGTTGAAGATCTTCTACGGAACATTGTAGTCACAGTTATACTTCTGCATAGCAAATCGGTAAGCTCCTCCATCCATCGATGATTCGTCTAAACACCTTCTTGTGTCTGTTTCTGGGTTTTGTCGGAGATTGCGTCTGTATGAGAAAAAAATAATCAATTCCTTCGCTGCTTTGAGTGATCCGAGCTGCAATGAGAATAGTTACTCGATTGGAGAGATTTCATCATGCAGACATCCGCAGATTGCTGTCGGCCATCATCGTTACCGTTAGTTTAGTTGTTCTACTTGTTCTCTGTTTCGGTATCCCCTGTCGCAATTCTTTTTGCTTGTCTCCGGTTAAGGTTTCAAGGATTGTAGCTAACCCCAATGAAGTAGTCTCTGTGGTTAAAACAGAGATGAATCTCATAAATCTCTCTAGTGATGATGACAATGATGATGAGGGGACAAGAAACAATGATTCCTCTAGAGAAAATGTTGTTGCAATCAGCAATGTAAAAGTAGAGCTTAATGTATCTGTTATCCCTTCACCAAATGTATCATTGGGGAAGCCTGAAATGGCGGTTGTAAGTTCGGTTTTGGTTAGGAGTAGTGATAGTAGAGAAAGTAATGCTTTGTCTATTATGAGAAGACAGAAGCAAGTGGCTGCTACAGTTTCCATATCTCAGATGAACTCATTGCTGATCCAGAGTCTTTCTTCTTCTCATTCCCCTGTAAGAGTCTTGATTACTCATCTAAGGCTTTGTCTATTTAGACAAGGTAATGTTTTGACTTTTTTTTGGCCTTTTATATGCAGAAGCCTCGTTGGTCATCTGCTCGAGACTCTGAAATGCTCTCTGCCGAATCCGAAATTGAGAACGCGTCTGTTGTTCATGAGTCTCTTGGACTTGATGCTTCCATTTATCGAAATATCTCCAAGTTTCTAAGGTACACGGTTATTTTTATACAAAGTATCTCATATAAGACTGAGACTGTTGTTTTTTCTTAAAGTTTTGAGACTTTGCTATGTTTGGAGTAGGATTGGTGATATGTCAAAGACTCACAGTGTGTTACTTATGTAGGAGTTACGACTTGATGGAGAGGAAACTCAAAGTTTATGTGTACAAGGAAGGAAAGAAACCTATATTCCATAAGCCAATGCCTCGAGGAATTTATGCTTCAGAAGGTTGGTTCATGAAACTCATGGAAAGCAACAAGAAGTTTGTAGTGAGAAACCCAAGGAAGGCTCATTTGTTCTACATACCTGTCAGCATAAAAGCTCTCAGGACCTCTCTGGGACGGGACTTTCCGACACCAAAGAGTCTTGCAGACCATTTGAAGGAATATGTGGATTTGATAGCAGCAAAGTACAAGTTCTGGAACCGAACTGCTGGAGCCGATCACTTTCTTGTTGCTTGCCATGATTGGGTACAAGTCTTTCTTTTTCTTATGTATTTTATAGCTTAAGATACATCAATGTTAACAGTACCAAGTTGAGGCCAAGGAACATTGTTTCTTCATTGATTAATGAGCTGTTTTTCATGTTTATTTCAGGGCAACAAACTGACAAAGAAACACATGAGAAACAGTGTCCGAGCACTTTGCAACTCAAATGTTGCACAAGGCTTCAGAATCGGGATCGACACAGCTTTACCGGTCACATATATACGTTCTGCCGAGTCTCCTCTTGAGTACCTTGGAGGAAAAACTCCATCCGAGAGGAAGATTCTTGCATTCTTTGCTGGAAGCATGCATGGATATCTTCGACCCATCCTTGTGCAGCTTTGGGAGAACAAGGAACCTGACATGAAGATCTTCGGTCCAATGCCTCGTGACCCTGAAGGCAAGAAACTGTACCGTGAATACATGAAGAGCAGCAGGTACTGTATATGTGCAAGGGGTTATGAAGTCCATACTCCTAGGGTTGTGGAAGCTATAATAAACGAATGCGTTCCGGTTATCATTGCTGACAACTACGTTCCTCCCTTTTTCGAGGTTCTGAACTGGGAGGAATTTGCAGTGTTTGTAGAGGAGAAAGACATAGAGAATCTGAGGAAAATTCTGCTATCAATACCAGAAGAGAGATATATTGACATGCAAGCAAGGGTAAAGATGGTGCAGCAACATTTCCTGTGGCACAAGAAACCTGTGAAGTTTGATCTTTTCCACATGATTTTGCATTCAGTTTGGCACAGCCGAATTAATAGGGTTAAAACCAGGTTAATGAGGGATTGAGTAGTATGTATGTAAGTGATATATGGTCTTAGTATTACCACTTTCCACTTGTAACGTGATCGAACTTGTGAGATAGATATTTTAATAATGAGTTTCAGTGTCAGATTGGGAATGCCTAGGAGGAGGCTACAACTAGTGAATAAAAATTGCATAAACTGAAGCAAAGCTTTATAGTATTTGCTCGCTTGGTGTTACTTTCATTTTTATCATACATAAGCAACAATCCAACCAAAATAGAGAAGGATAAGCTAATTAAATACACAAAAAGACAGGAGAAAGTTAAGATATAAGGTACTGAAATCTATGTTGGGATCACATACCCAAAAAACTACTATTTGGATCTAATCTCTGCTGCCATGATCAAAGAGGTAAACATTTAACAATGTTTTGAAAACCGGACCGGACACCGACTCGGTATATCTACTGGTTGACTGGTTGGACCGGTTCAACCGGTCGAACCGGGTTTTCTATTTTAAAAAAAATTAATATATATAATCATATATTTACATTATATAGGTCTAAAAAATAATTCTACATATAATATATTTTCTTTTCTCTTTATTAACTAGAAAAATGAACAATAACCATAACTCTAATTATATATACAATAAACAAATGAATATTATGTACAACTAAAATTGATAAAAACCAAACGATTGATTGTTTAAATTACCGTACTCATTTATTTATACAACTAAAGTCTCAGATTTTATGAATATGTCAAAATAAGAACAATATACAAAATATTAAATTTTAATAACAGTTGAAAATACATTATTTATATGTTAATTTTTAGAACCGGGTTTTAAAGTTGACCCGAGTCATTGGTTTTACCGGTTTTATCGGTTTTTCTTAAATCCGAGTTTTAAATCGAACCGGACTCGGCTTCTTTAGCGAGTCACGGTCGGACCGGTTCGACCGGCCGGTCCGATCCCGTTTTCAAAACCATGACATTTAAGTTCATTGGCATGCAACTTCTTCATCTTCTCTTGGGTTTCCTTCTTAGTCTCAGACGGCACCTTGATCCATTTTTCTTTCAAAAAATCTATACCAAGAAAGAAAGCACTTTCATCCCAATCAGATTCCTGAACAGTCTTTCACGCTTCTTTGACACTCTCCTCTCACTCTTCTTTGATTCAAAAGCTATCCCTTGAGCTCCCCGGATAGCCTTTGACATCTCCACCCTCCCCTCTATATTTGTATATTTCCTCTTCAGAGATGGAATCTTATCCTTGAAATGATCCAAGGTAACATCAAAGCTAAAAGAACCCTTCATTGATTCGTAGCAAAACAATCTCATCGTTCTCATTAAACAGTCTCTTTGCTCCCGTCTTCTCAATTTTATTCGTTTGCTTCGAGCTCACGTTGGTTGCGATCCCTTCACTCAGACGCTTTCTCGGTGGAGGGTTTTCAGGTTCGTCGTCTTCAGAAGAAAATATGGTATGCTGGTGCACTTCTTCTTCTTTCTCGCCGGCTCTTGAAGAAGAGGATGGTGGATCTTTGAGATTATTTGCCATTGAAAAGATTGGCTTTTTTGGATTATGAGTGTGGTGAAGCTTTAGGGTTTTCGGTTGTCAAGAACACTCTAACTGGGGTTCTTAACCTTTTTTTTTACACTATTCCGGTAAGAGCCGACTCTTAAAATTCTTATTTTAACTAAGAAAAGTTAAGAACCGACTCTTAACCGAAGCTAAGAACCCCTGTTAAGAAACTGGGGTTAATGATGGTCTTAGTTGAAAATTCTTCGATTTCCTTGTGTTTATCCAATATTCAACATTTTCTTTTTGTTTAGTCCCCAATTTTAAGTCTAAATTATTAAAAGAAAATTGCATCGTATAACTAATTATCCTACAATATTTATACACCGTGTATTTTTTCTATTAAAACGTATTTTTACCCTTTGATATAATCGAAAAACCTGTAAACAAAAAATAAATTATATAATAATATTTATTTTTCATAAATAAATCGTGGAGATTAGAGATAAACATAATTTCTGAAAAAAAATTCTTTTGGTAACTACATAGATAATGAATTGTCTCTTTCTCATATTTCATTCACCGCATCACCATCGATACTATTTCTGGAGTAGCTTTCCCTAGAAGAAGTTCATCTGCAACAACTTTCTTGGTTACTGATGGGAAGCTTCGCCGAATCTAAAACCTACTAAGTTGCCGACGATGTTTACCGGATGCATCAATACACATGCAGCAACAGACGAGACTCGTGCAACGAGAGACGTATAAATATTTTGGGCACCATTGGATGAAGTTGATAAAGATATTGTCGTATCCTCTTCCACTTTGGCACTCGTACTGTCCTCACCTCTTTATATGTTGCAAATATTGTTTTGTTTTATTCTATTTTACGAATATAGAAAAAATGTGATTTTGTAGTGAATAAGCATATATTATGTTTTAAGTTGTATCATTGATATTAATATTGGTTTATGCGTTAATCATACCAACACAAGTGATTTACAAACTCATTTTTATCATTACGTTAAGAGAAATACCCTAAGATGGACCTAAAAAAGTTTTTGTCATTAAAATAGCCTCGAAGGAGAAAAATGACCAAAATAAATTTTACTAAATGATGTAAATATACATTTATACCCGTTGGGTTAACTAATCTAAACTTTGAGTTTAGAGTTATGAGGTGGGTTTTGGAGGTGAAGATTAAAATTAAAATAAATAAAAATAGTTTAAAATTTTCAAAATAAAAAAGTCTATTTCGAACATTTTTTTCTTAAAGAATATTTTGTGATAAAACTTAATAAAAAAAACTATTTGAGAGATATGCTCTTTCGTTAACCACACCCAGATAAATAATTTTGATTCACAAGTCTATTCTACTTTCAGTTTTATACAATATAATCTAATATTGCATGATATTATTACTATTTTCAGATTTTGAATTTGTTTATAATACTATAAATATATATTATAGTTTATATTTGAGTTTGAGTTTAGTGATTGGAATTTAATATTTAGTATTTATGGGTTGGGGTTGAGATTGGAGTAATGTTTAGTATTAAAGGATGTGGGAGGGGTTATAGTCCTATACTATTTCGTCTATAGGGAATAGAATAGGCAATACATATGTATGTGATTAATAAACGTGTGATATGGATGACTACTCATTTTTCATGTCTATTTATATAATATAGTATAATATTATAGAATATTATATACTATTTTCAGAATTTAAATTTGTTTAAAATACTATAAATATATATTATAGCTTATATTTGGGTTTGAGTTTAGTGATTGAGATTTATAGTTTAGTATTTATGGGTCAGATTGAGTAATGTTTAATATTAGGGATTGTGAGTGGCGTTATAACCCTATACTACTTCGGTCAAATTAAATAGAAGACTTAGTGCATATATAAGTGGTCAATAAACGTGTGACGTAGATGACTCCTCCTCTTTCTTGTGAATAGTTTTTAGGTACACTTAACCATATATTACATGATTATGTGGACATATTTTTACCGGTTAATGGCAAAAAAGAAAGGTATAACCGGATGAATTAGAATGTAAATGTTAGTTTTTTCATTCTGTCAAAATCAATGTCATTTGCTTAATTTTTATTCCAAAATTATATACTCAGCAAATAAGCCCATTATTAAAACTTCAGTGTGATGATTTCCTTTTTGATTTATGAGTTATGGTCATCCCGATCTTTTTCTAAGTGACTTTAAATAATTAAACATGATCCGAACTACCCGAACGACAAATATTTAATTCTGACACGGAGTATAAAAATACACAAACAGATTCTATACTCTTATACCGAAATATCCAAATATTTGGAATACTTTATCCAAATCCGAACATGTATCCGAACGTCCGCCCTTAAAAAACTGATATCATCCAAGATAAAGGATGAGATGATAGTGGAACAGTGACAACAGAGCTGAGAGGATGACAACGACAGAGCTTAGAGGATGACGATGGTTTCTGTCATTGTCGACAAAAACAAATCAAAAACAAATTAATTGTAATTAATAGAGAAGGAGAGTAATATGATAATTGATCATATTAAATGAAGTTTATTTTGAGCCTTGAAAACTAGATTATAAATAAAAAAATTGATATTGAAACAAAAAAAATTTGAACAAAAAAAAAATAAAAAGTTGATATATTGCTATTTGAGGCCATTTCACAAATAATTTGCAATCTGTTTGCAAATTATATTTACCTTTTCTAATATCTTGATCTGGTCAAATGCAACATAACAAGCCAGTCAAATCTCCTTAGTCTCGTAATTTTTTGTGTTATCTCTTAATAGTAAATAAACGTGTGGTAATTAATGCTTTCTCTCTCTACTCAAGTCACTCTCATTCTCATATACTTTTCCATATAAACAAAGGTTTCTGGTTAAGTATGAACCACATTGTGTCTCCTTTGAAATGAAGAAACTTTTATGGAGTCTGACTCTAATTGGTGTAATCTTAATCCTCCCTGTTAATGGGGTGATGGAGTTTGAGAAAATGGAGAGGCACACAGACTTTAATAATGGGACAAATGTGTATCAGACCGAAAATGATGTCTCTTCCAAAGCAAAGGTTACAATGGTAGGACTCACTCTCATTAAAAATGCTGCTTTGAGATCAGCAGGTAACATCTTCTAGAATATGATCTTCTTGTTTACTCACTTTTTCGAACATGATCATTCGATTAGCATATCATTTATTATTGCAGTGTGTCTAGATGGAAGTCCTGCCGGTTATCATTTTCACCGCGGGTCTGGTTCAGGAGCAAAGAATTGGCTAATTCATGTGGAGGTTAGTTGCATCATAAAGATAAGACTCTCCTACTATATATATGTTAACAATATTCGTCGTACATGATTTCATTTTGATGTTTTAACAGGGAGGTGGATGGTGTGGTGACATTAGAAGTTGTGAACACAGCAAAAAAACTCGTCACGGATCGTCCAAGCATATGGAGAAACAGATACCTTTTACAGGAATTCTAAGTGACAAAGCCTCCGAAAATCCAGGTTAGTGTTGAATTAATCACTATCTGTGTTTAAGTCTCTAATACAAAAATGTTTAATTTTCAGACTTTTATAACTGGAACAGAGTAAAAATTAGGTACTGTGATGGTGGATCCTTTATGGGAGACAATGAAAAGAAGGTTAGGCAAGCCTAAAACATAAGTTTAAGGAGATTACTGTTTGTGTACGTACTATGTTACTTTTTCTACGTATTAGGATGCACAACTTCATTTTAGAGGATATCGAATATGGACAGCTGTTATGGTAGATTTGTTGTGGATGGGAATGGAATATGCGAAGCAGGTAACCATCGTTTTCGTTGTATGCATATGTCTTCGTCGTGTAATAATAATATCGACCTTATCTCACATTAGGCTCTGCTCTCTGGATGTTCTGCCGGAGGCCTTGCAGCAATCATTCGCTGTGATGAGTTTAAGACTAGACTCTTACATTCCACCAGAGTCAAATGTCTGAGTGATGCTGCTTTTTTCATTGATGCGTCAGTGATTTTCTACCTAACTTCATTTAACAAAACTTTGCTATCTATATACATTGACTTGTTTTGTAATTTATGTTAACTGAAGCGCCGATGTCTCTGGAGATCGATCTCTTAGAAAGTTATACACCGATGTAATAGAATTTCAGGTACGAGCACATAAGATTTTGCAATGTCTTAAACTTCCCCTCGAGTACACTAATACGAAAGTTGTGTCATGTTTCTACAGAGTATTACAACACAGCTTCCTAATGATTGTTTACAACGGCTTAATCCAACTTCGGTATTTTTTTTTATTTCATCTCACATCTTCTAGCTATCTTTATAATATAACCAAATGAACTAGATCTCATAAGAAAGTGTACTCAATGGTTCAATATTTGCAGTGTTTTTTCACACAAAATCTAATAAACCAACTCAAGACTCCATTGTTTATTCTAAATGCTGCATACGATTCGTGGCAGGTTAGTTTATCCTCTTATTTCATACTCAGCTCTATCTACAAAAGTCAAAATGTATCTTTTGATACAATGTATTGGTGCAGATCCGAGAGAGTTTAACTCCTAAATCTGCAGATCCAGGTGGAAGTTGGTCTGACTGTAGAATTAACATCGCCAAGTGCAATGAATCCCAGATCAAGTTCTTCCAAGGTGAAACATGAGCTAGTAATGTTCTTGCTTTTTTAATAACCAAACCAACTGAGCTAGTGCCTTTGAAACATATATGTGATACAGGGTTCAGGACTCATATGGTGAATTTGCTCGATGCATTCAAAAAGCAACGTAAGAATGGAGTGTTTCTCAACTCGTGCTTTTCTCATTGTCAAGCAGAGATGCAGGACACATGGTATTCCAAAAACTCTCCTGCGGTTAAGAACAAGGTAGTCAATACAATTGTTTTTTTTACTACAGATCTTGATTCGTGAACTACAATATAATCCGCCAAACAATCCATTGAAAAGCTACAAACATATTGGAAAACATCCAAACTAACACCTTTAGCAACCATTCTTTTTTTGAACTTTTGTTTTGATCTAATTTTTTAGACTGACATAAAATACAAATGCCATGCTAGATTTAATCATGTTATTTCCATTATACTATTTGTGATAATTTTGTTATGATTGAAGCCCAATTATTAATGATGTTTGTTCCATATACGAAAACAGAGGATTGCGGTAGCTGTGGGAGATTGGTTTTTCGACAGAGGAGAAGCAAAGCTCATAGACTGTGCTTATCCTTGTGACAAGACTTGCCGCAATGAAGTTGTCGAACGATAAATTTAGTTTTTGTTTCTATTTATTTGATATTTTAATCGGTTTCCTTATTTAGAAATAATAAATTAGGGATTCATCCCAATCATGCAGATTTTTTTGCAAATATTTTTAAAAATGCTACTTTATTAATACTTAGCCACAATACTACAAAAAAAATTGTCACTTTCTATATAGTAGAAAATCTATAAATTAATATTTGAGAAATTAATAAACATCTTTTTTTTTAAAACACTAAAAACATAATTTTAGTTTCCACTCCTTTTGTTCTACTAATTAAACTTTGACCTGTAAAAATCTAATGGTTTCGAACCCATCAACATTACACCAACCATTATAAACCAAATTATGATGTTGAATATACTCTTTTGTATATTACTTTTGTCCCCTCCACTAATTGAGCATCTTCCCGAAAAATATCTTATATATTCCCACCATTTCCATTTGTAGGATCTCTTGATGGAGTAATGTTTCTAAAAAAGAATTTCATTCCTACTTTTTTCATGGATATTATCCAAGGAAAAAAAAAACCGATGAAATATCTTTTGGAAGTGTCTAAAATAAATAATCTAAATTAGAGAATACTGAAAACATTGAGAAAAGACCTAAGTTGTAGCATGTAGGAGACCCTAGATAGAGCCCAAGTTTTTCTCTGCATAAGGACATTCAAAGGGACTCTGAATGATTGATTCTCTACCCCCTCCCACATGATCCACATTGACAATTTATTCGATACATCAGATTTTTATAAGACCCATCATATATATGACAAGTCGTCAAAGGAAAAAAAGATCTAGCCGACCTTTTCCTATATATAGAGAGGAAGTCACTTGAAGAGAGACATTCACAAACACACACAATCAGCATAAGGAAAATTTAATTTTAATATTTACATATGTTTTCCTTTTTATTCTTTTACATTCTTATTTTAAATGAAATATAAAACGTTTTTTCTTGCCAAACTCGAATATGAAGTGTGTTTTTGTTTTTATAGTTTAATAAGTTTAATAACTCTTTTAGTATTATTTATTTAGTTTTTATTATTTCAAAACACATTTGTTTTATAATTATCATTTGTTAAGAAAATGTACAGTTATTCTTCAGAATTTTTATTTTAGTTTTATATAGTTGATCATCCTAAGAACATTAGTAGTGGAAGAGACTCTCCTCATAATCTCTTTAGCATGTAATAATAATATAATTAAATTAAATAAATAATAATTAAACAATAATAGAGTTGGACTGCTTACTAAGTGACATATAATCAAGACAATATCTCATCTTTCTAGCAAAGTCTCTTTATAAATAATAGATTCTCTGAAACATCTCATTCTATGCTTCCATATCTTTAGAGCCAATCTTCAAGAGATCCAGTCTTATTTTTTAATAAATTAATTTATTTTTAATATGAAAATTAAGACACTTATCGATTTATCATTTTTATTGTATAACCTAATCTTATAAAAAATGGGTTTATTTTCTGAATGTACATATTGAAAAAAAATGCATAAAGTAACCATATATAACTCACACGGTGGGATGTGACATTTGACTAAAAAAACAGACACTTTTACCCTTTTGTACGAGTGATGATAATTTTCACGCATACCACACGTTTCTTCCTTTTGAATTTAACATAACCATTCTATATAGAAATCCGTAAAATAGTATAGTATGTAAAACAATAATAACATAGATAACTATTTTATGATTATAGAATATCAACAAACATGAAAAGGAAGGAAGGGGGAAGAGGCCGAAGGGAAAGGAAGATGACGAAGAAGAGGGTGGAGGAGGAAAGAGGCGAGTGCACGAGAAGAAGGGAGGAAGATGTAGTGGAAGGAAGTGGAAGAGGAAAAAAAGGAGGGAGGATAATGAGCAGGGGAGGGTGAGAAAGGAAGAAGAGAGGGAGGGGAAGAAGAAGAAGAGAGAAAAGGAAGAAGTATAGGACGATAAAAAACATGAGAGATGACGAATAAACAAGGATGAGAGAAAAGAAATAAGGAGGGGGAGGAAGAAGAGGAGGAGAGAAGAGAGAAGATTGATGTTACGTACTATACTGTTTCTATAAAATAGAATAGTTATATCATAAAATTATAATATTTTATGAATGAATATGTATTACAAAAAATACGGGCAAAACCATTTTTATATTGCCGGGGAGGGCGAGAAAGGAAGAGGAAAGAGGGGAAGAAGAAGAGGAGGAAATAGAAAGAGGTAAAAGACAATAAAAAAGGAGGAAAGATGACGAGTAAACGAGGACGAGAGAAGATAAACAAGAAGGACAGAGAGAAAGAAGAGGATGAGAGAAAAGAGAAAAAAGATGTTATGTACTATACTATTTCTATAAAATATAATAGTTATATCATAATAAGTACAAAATGCTACAAATGAATATGTATTAAACAAAAAAGTACGGGCAAAACTATTTTTGTATTAGATCTAGAATCTTGTAATTTGCTCTTCATAAAATTCTAAAATAGACAATTCATAATAAAGATATTCAATTGTTATTATAATTCTCTTTCTATTCTATTTATACAATTCAGAAAATAGTATGGTATACAAAATACTTTTGATTCGTCTTTCTATTTTTATAAATATATATCCGTTTAGAAAAAGCAAGTTTTAACATATGTGAAAAATGTAAATATTTTTTATAACTATAATAATTTGTTTATAAAAATTATGTTATAAAGATTTAAATCTAGTTGATAACTACTTAGACATAATCAAAGAAAGAAAAATTGCCATGCCCCCAATCCTAGATAGGATCGTCGAGAAAAGCCATGGTTTGAGGAAACAAACCAGTCAGGTCATATGACCTAAAGACATGCGTTCCATGGTCTAAAAGTATGGTTAAGGGCATTAGGAGACTAAACCTTAACCAAATACTGAAGGAGATAAGGTAAAACCAGCTGGACGAGTAATAAGGCAGCTGGGTATTAAGTACAACAAGCTGGATCAGCTGGATGTAGCTGGACTTAGCTCAGGCTAGCTCACAATGAGTGTGGTCAGCTCCCTGAGCTGGATCAATAGCTCACTCAGCTGGGACAGCTGGGAGTCAGCTCATCTCAGCTGGACGGAGTGTTATGGTCTTGGGCAGTTGGACTAGTCCGGGCCGTGGTTGGGTCAGCCGGTTGGATCAGGAGGTCCGGCCATTGGGACAATGGCTTGGGCAGTCTATGGGCTCGGTCCAGGGCCTTAAGGATGGGTGTAGGTCCATCTGTAATCCTCCAGAGGATGGTTATAGGCGAAAGGGTGCATGTGGGAGCAGTTATGGCCGAAAGGATGCAATGGGACGAAAAGGTGCCATTCGGCCACAAAAGGGTGTCTCCTTGGCCTAGGCAGTTACCCACGACTTCTTCTATAAATACATGACTCTGGGCACAAAAATAAGGGACACATAACATCATTTTCATAAGGAAATACATCGAGAAAGGCGAGAGTGAGAAAGAAAGAAAGAGAGAGGAATCGATCATACAAGGTCGATATTGTTGTGGTTAAGCAACAACAAGGTGGAGATTGATTGTGGAAAGGCAATGCCGACTGGAATAAGAACCAGAGGCAAAGATAAAGTGTTGGAAAAAGGGTTTTTGGAGTCCAGATCACACGTTCAAGGTAATGGGGGTGTCCATGGAACCATCGCCCATAACAATCTATCAGTATGATTGGATTAATGGGCCGGATTTGCATTCGTTTCATCCAATCTCTTCCATCTCGATTTAAACTACTTTCTATTCATACTATACTCTGTGCGTGAGTAATGGTGTGTTGTGGTGTCGGAATTGGCTTGGTAAAGAGCCAAGGTCATGTCCGAGTGGAACCAAAACACGAAGCATGGTTCATAGCTGATTGGACGGATGGTCCGATGGCTCTTAGCCATGGATCGGATGACCTTCGTGTTGGTAAGGGAAGATACATGGGTTTATTGGGCTTGTTTTGGCTATTGGGATAAGGCTTTGAGTCGGTCCTAATAGGTTGGATCAAGGACCAATAAATCGGTTACAGAAATGGTCCGATTGACCGAGGAAGGGATTGGTTGGACTGTGTGGTTTGTGTAAAGGCCAAAACGGTTATATTACACATGAAATGGTGAACTAGGCCCTTGTCCGGTTAAGTTAAGGATTCCAAGGCCATTGGCCGGACTTAAGTTGGATTCCCGAATGGTTCGATCGTACCTAAGTTAGGGCGGTTGAGTTAAGAGGTTGGAAAAACCCAAAAGGTACTTGTTGCCAAAGGACACGAGAATCCAAGGGGTACGAGTTACGAAAGGGTACAAGTATTCAAAGGTTGTAAGTGATCAAAGATGTACGAACGTATCGGGTCCGAAAGGGTATGAATGGTTCCGGACCAAGGAGGTATGAATGGATTGTAACCGAAAAGGGTGATTGTTCAAGGAAGGCCGTGTATGATTTGATCATGGTTGATAATGGACGACCTGATCCATAGATGATGGATCAAGGTGTTAGATATGACCTGATTACCGAATACAATGGTGGGTATTGAACAAGCCAGATCGGTTGTGTTGGATATAGTCTATGGCCGATCTGACAATATGAAAACCCATCAGTTCGGAAGATAAGTCTTATTGGGTTGTTGGAATGTGGTCTACCTGACCGATCGGATATGAGTAAAGTCTCACCAGCTCTAATTCATGTGGGGTGGTTGGTTGATTGAATTAGGAGCTGACGAGCATTGTGAGTCCCGTGGTTGGACATAATGTGATAATCGATAAGGCAAAGAGATGCTGGATGGTGCATGAGCTAAGAAGAGCTGGAGAAGTATCCTTAATCATTGAAGACTTCTCTATGGTAACTTGGTTAGTGGGGATGATTGGTTAAATGACTAAGTACCAAAGAGAAGGGTTCATGTATATGCAAGGAGGTGGTAATGAGCTCAAGGCAGCTGGTCGAAGTGTATAAGAGCTAGAAAAGGTACATGGAAGCTGGAAAAGGTACATGGAATCTGGAGAAAGTTCGGTGCTAGCTCAGCTCAAGTGTACCATCTAGATGAGCTGGATGTACTAGCTCAGCCAGCTGGGCACAGCTCAGTTCTAAATCAGCTCAAGTGTACCAGCTCGATGAGATGGATGTACTAGCTGAGTCAGCTGGAACAGCTGGATCGATGAGCTAACAAGCTCTGTGGAGGTGGCAAAGGTATGCAATACTACATAGAACTAGATAGAATGGTCTAGGTGTATGGAACCTCGAATGCGTATGAATTGGTAAGGTTTAGGATTGACCTTTGAGCTAGTTGGTAGTTGAGTAAACTAACCAAGACTGAGGTGATTCGAAAAGACAAGTATTAGATTGGATTTAGTCCAATGGTTGAGTAGAGAATTTTTCCCGCTGCGTATAAGTTGAAAGGATCTAAGCTATATATTGACTAAGATGGTCTTAAGCTAAGACCTAAAATAGTCCTCGCCTTTAGGCAAAATTAAACAATAAGGGTAATAAATGAGAGGTTCGGTCAGTGTGTGGACCGAGCGAGGTGACGCATCGAACTCGGCTTGGACAACCGGGTCGGGGTGTTACAATAATAGTCTGAATATAATGCATAGATAAAATACTAGGGGTCCAATACAAATCTCCCTAAGGAGTTATGAATCTTCTCCCCTAAAACTATATTAGAAAACTAAATTCTCAAGAACATTTTTTTTTCTTTCTCTTAGTAACACATAAATATAAAACCCTAAAATCTAGGTCAAAACTCGTACATGGCATCTTCGTCATTTTTCTCTAACTTGGGCTTGAAATCGGCTGTTTGTGATTTGGCCGTCGATCGATGGCAACTGTGCAACATCGATCGACCTTTATCTTGTAACATCGGTCGACTGTCTTGTACTTCGACTCTCTAAATAATCAGCTACGGATTCTTTTCTTCTAAATGCTCCAAAAGCTCCAAGTATCTCCATATATCTCCAAAACGTACCTGGACCTGTAAAGACTCCAAAACATAGTCTAGACACACATAATATACCCTAAATAGAGCCTATAACATGGCCTAAAACTGGTAATAAATAGGCTATATCAACTCCCTAGACTTAACCTTTTGCTTTTCCTCAAGCAAACAAACAAACCTGTGAAAGAGGTTTTGAAAAGCGGAGACTCACATAATGTCTAAGTATAACTGTCACCCTACTTTGTTGCAACCACATCCTATCAAGTCAATCACAGAGAAACTTTATATACCCTATCCTAGTAAAGCAACCAAATCCATTCTGCCAACAACTTAGCAAATACTAGTCTAACTCACCCCTCTACTGATTTTATTTCTTTGCATAAAAATAAAAGCGCATGATTTACCCTGAGAATATCGATCAAAGGACACATGGACTCTTACCCCTGCAATTATCTGAGTAACTAGGCACAAAGTCTTCTATGATCCCTTTCCTCTCTCTCTTCTCACTTCTCTCAGTCAATGTCTCCCTTCTTTTGAGGGTATCATTTTTTTTTAATTGACTTAGATATTTGGACATGCTTACATGAATCAAGCCCTAATGGTTTTTGCCACCAGATCCTGTTCACTTATTTTTGACCTTTATCTCTTTATAGAATCATATGAATCAAGTTTTAATGGTTGTAGACACCAAATCTTGTTCAATTCCTTTTTAATTTGAAGGGGAGAGAGAGGGGAATCAGAAGTGCAATGACTTGTATCTACAGACTTGTAGAAGGAATCCGATCCAGTGTATACCAAGCCCCAAAGCAAGCAAATAATGTCAGGATTAGTGTTGGAAATCAACTTCGGTTCCTTTAAAATTTCTAAGAAAGTGTGATATAATGGGCAGGATGCCTAAGTTCACTCCTGGCATCTTAGTAATCTAATGCCATAACTTCTAGAATGCGAGCTATAGCTGCATGCAAACAAGGATCGGCCGTCGATCGGAATACCAATGCTTGTTTCGATATACTTACTACTCAGACAACATAAACAAATCAAAAACATTCAAATAGATTAAGCAAACCTCTCGTATAGCCTAATCTAATCCACACAGGGCTGGTCTGTTAATTAAATTACAATGTCCCCAGTGTAATCCGCCCCAGATCGGTTAGAAAAAAATAAATCATAAGTAATTAGCTTAAGTATAGAACTCGATACCTCTCTCTCTTTAAGAGAGCGTCGATCGATGGTGGGATATGGGTGTCGATCGATGCTAAACCAGAAAGTTCTTATTCTAATAAAACTTAAAATAAAACACAATATCAGTAATACCTCACCCAGACTTAAACAACACTATCGTCATTGTTATACAGTCTAAGAATGGGGAAGAAATAAATCATAAGGACCAATTTAACAAGGAAAAACTGATACACCTGCTCGCTGATAATGACCATCGATCGACATAGTTAAGTGCCTATCAATTGATGCGTTGCTTACTCCTTCGATCGATAGTGATCAAGTGTCAGTCGATGCTCTATGCAGAATGTCTTCCTCTGTTTTTTCTTAAATCTGAAATAAATAAATACAAAAATTAGTAATAAATGAAGAATAAAAATTAATTAAAACTTACTAGACAGTTGGTTGCCTCCCACTCATCGCTTGGTTAGAGTCGTAAGCTCGACATTGTGATTGCTTTAACTAGAAAGGAGGTTGATCAACACTTGGAAAACATGTGGCTACATCTTCGTTGCTCTTCTGAAACCATGTACCAATGAAGTTTCTGATTGCATCATCTCCTCTGATTTTCTTGTTCTTGATTATTTCCTTAGTGACCTTCCAGTGAAAGCATTCTCCTTTGTAGATTTTCTATACTGCGCTGGAGCATTCTAAGTCTGGCAGCTGTAGTGTCTGGCATTTCCTCTAGTTTCTGAGAAACATCTTCTTTCATCAGGTACTGAGAAAAAGCAATATCAGAGAACCTTTCTTCTAAGTAGTGTTATGCTGCGAACTTCTCTCTGTCGAACTCAGTATCGATCGATGGAAAGGTGTTGCCGTCGATCAATGTCACTCCATCGGGTATACTCGCATGCTGTCTCTGAAAATCATTCATGTCTTGCTTCATCTCATCCATGCCTGTAGTCAAATTTGTGAGGCATTTATCTATAGGATAGTAAACGTCATAAAGCCTCATATAGAATTCATCCGTTGACATCTTCTGAGCTTGGTAACGCTCATGCACAATATCATCAATCTCTACTCTGCTGTATGTATCATGCTTCTGCTCTGTGTTGTCGATCGATGCTGGTACTTGTGCGTCAATAGATGGCTGTTGCGGTTGTCCAAAGAAATTTCCTGATCGTTAAGCCATGACAAGGGCGTCTGCTACATCTTATTTTCGGTAGAGTTAGAATTCTCCATAAAGACCTCGTGCACGTCATTCTACATCTCTGAAAATTCCAAACTCATCGGGTATGAGATAACCACCTTCTGTTTCTGCTCTTGCGTTCATTATCCAGTCAGGTTCACCGTATCCTTGGTATGCCTGATTGGTGTCGATTGATGGTCTGCGGTTACTGTCGATCGATGCCCGGTGATCAGACCGGTGCCCAATAAGGTTTCCAACTCTGTTGGTCATTGCAAGTATATCTGCTACATCCTCCTTCATGACGTTTAGAATTATGCCATCCATAGCTCTTGCGTGACCATCTGGATCTCTCATAATACCGAACTCATCGTGTTGTAGATAACCAGCTTCTCAGTCGTGTTCTTCTACTGAATCATGTTCAGGTTCTGCTTCGCGGTCAGTATCGATCGATGGTGTATGGTTGCCGTCGATCGATGTCGATTTCCCCATTTCATGGGAAACATGAAAAACTCCAGCCTCTTCCATAGTAAACCCTCGGTACTCGATCATCTCTTCTTCTCTGTAGTTTTCATCGTATTCGAGGTAGGCTGGGTTGTGATTGTAATCAGCATGGTGGGTGTGGATCGGTTATGGGGTATGGGTGTCTATCGATGTTGAAGGGTGGGTATTGATCGATTGCTGATGTGCAAGACTATCGATCGATTCCAGGGGTTGGGTGTTGATCAATACTTCATCTACCGATTCCTCATTACACTCGTAATTGCAGAAACATGTGACCACAAGCTCTGCATCATTACACAATTCGATCAAGGTAGCCTTGTTCTTATTTTTAGTAGGTTCATAAATTATATTTTTATCAATTAGAGATAAATACAACTTGTTTAATTGCATGTCGCATATGGCTCTCACAATAGCCATGAATGTTCTCCCAAGTAGTAGCGAAGATTTCCAATCTATCCTGATGTCCATCACATGAAATTCTACTGGGACTAGGGTGTTGTTAATCTGCACTGGAACATCCTTTACCACCCCTCCTGAGTTCACTCTTGAGCAGTCTACAAATGTGAAGGAATCATTGAGGGTTCCACTATTAGGTTCAGCTCCTATGCCATAGACTTTGGAAAAATGCTCACTGAAGATCCAATGTCGTAGAGGGTGTTAGGGTATTTGTTTCCTTTGATGGAGCATGGAATCACAAACTTCCCAGGATCACTTTTATTTTTCAAACAAGTTCTCTGCTTCATCTTCTCTCTAAGGTGATTGAACATGGTTTCTAGATCATCATTTGTTTCCCTTGTTTCGCTGAAAATTTTCTGGACACTATACAGGTTTGCTTTTACCTCTTCAATCTGCTCCTTGCTTATTGTTGAAGTTGGTTTCTACCTCGCAAAATATTTGTTCTTGGTACTGCTGCTAGATGTCAGATTCACAATCAATCTTGTAGCTTATTCAAGGCTCCTAGTACTGAAATTTCCTTCACTAGTTGTGTCCAAAGACATTTTATACTGCAGTTCAATACCTCTGAAGAAAGTGCTAAGAAGTTGCACTTCGTTCAACCCATGATGTGGACAATCTCTCTGGTATGACTTGAATATGATCCATGAGTTTCTAAAAGACTCTTAAGGCTCTTGTGAAAAAGTAGCAATCTTGCTCATATCTTCTGCGCTTGCGTCATCAAAGAAGTTACGCAAGAAAGCGTTCTTAATGTCAGTTCAGGATGTCAGAGATCCTGGTGGTAGCTGCTTAAGCCAATATGAAGCTTCTCCAGCAAGTGAGTACTTGAAGAGCTTACAGATTTGATAGTCCTCAGGAACTCCATTAGCTTTAATAGCAGTCACTAGATCCTCAAATCGCTCCAGATAATCCATAGGGTGTTCGTATTGCAACCCATGGTAAGGTGTCTTCGCTACAAGTCTGAAGTAAGCGGGCTTGATCTCAAAATAGTTTCTCTGAAAAGCTCGAGGACGAATGGCGGATCTATTGGCATAATACTGGTCTGGACGGTTGTAGTCAGCCAGCGTTCTTTGAGCAGCTTGGGCTTCAGCTTCAGGTTGAGTTATTGCAGCGTCTGGTTCTGCTTCAGGGATTATAGCCCTCTGATTGTCTATCCTTTGACCTGCTGCATTACGCAGATGACCATTGAGGTCATGCAAGTCTTCATTCTCATTCTGAACCACAATTATAGGGGCAACCATCTGAACTTGTCTGATGTTGTCGATCGATGCGGATGAGGTGCTGTCGATCAATGGTATATGATCAATATCGGTTGATGCTGAGATCTGGTATCGTTCAATGTTTGAGTTCTGATGCCGGTTGATGATGTTCGTAAAGATGTATCAGTCAATTCTGAAGGTACGCCGACGATCGATGCGTGTCGTCTTTCTTTGCGGATCGTGCATTCGAGTTGTTGTGGGTCAGAGAACAGTAAATCTTGTCCTTTGTTGCGCCTGGTACTCTTTTGCATGCACCTGAAAAACAAAGAAAAAGAAAAATCAGTTACCATGAACGTAACAAACCTAGATTAAATCCTAGAAAATAAAACTAATGGCGATCAATGTTCCCCGCCAACGGCGCCAAATTTGACGTTGGGTGTGTTTTTATGTTTAAGTAGGGTAATAATATCCTAAACAAACAGCTGTCAAATTAACTCTTAATCCTAACACACAATACAATAATACTCTTGTCAAGAGAGATCGGGTGTAGTACTTAGGGATCGAATCCACAGAGAGCGAAGGCACACAATAGATTTCTTATTTCTAATTGCTAAGCTAGGTAACGATATATATTAGTAGCAAGTAATCAGGTCAAGAAAAAATTCCTTATTAGAAGGTATATATGCAATATGGAAATATGCTAATAATGAAAATATGGAAATACGCTAATAATGTAGATTTGAAAATATGCTAGTAATGTAAATATGGAAATATGATAGATCTAAGGTTTTAGGCAAGTGGATTATAGTAGATAGGAGTTAAAGTATTTAATCACATAACTCAAAATCTAATGTAAAAGACACTAGCTCTCGCATGCGCGCCTAATCTATTGACCAAGTCCAAATTCTCAGGTTTCGCTTGTTGACACAGAATGACCGTCGATCGATGGCAAGGATCATGCGTCGATCGATGGTTTCTTGAGTCAAGCGTTATGACTTAGTTCGATAAGTTCACTAGATTGACTAAATCAAGTCTCTTTTGTTTCTAGAAACCAAGCTCAACAGAATAGATTTTGGTAGTAGACCATGCTCTCGCTTGCGCCTAACTATCCTATTATCATGGTTCTAGTTAGCTACTCTAGAACTCAAGCAATAAACACAATTCTATTGATATATCTAATAATGACCTTAACAATTCTATTGTTTTGCTAATCCATCATTACTATTGAATAACCCTAAACCTAGTTGACAATTACTCAGACATAAATAAAGTAAGAAGAATCTGAATAAAATTCATAGATAAAATAATGGGATTTCAAAGTACATTTAGAATACACTAGCCAATTCTAGAACACTTAGATAGCACTAACTAAAAGAAAACAAGCACACTTAGCATGGTGCAATACATAAAGTATAAATATAAAACTCTAATGTCTAGGTCACAACTCGTCCAAGGGTAATCTTGTAATCTTGGGTCATGTCTCTAACTTGGGTTTGAAAGTCGGCTGTCTGCGAACTGGATGTGAAAATAGATAGAACAGAGTGTGAGAGTGATGTAAAGACAGAGTATAGTCGAAACTAAGAGGATGAGTATGAAGAGAGTAAGTGAGAATCAAAGAGAAGCTGCTGGAGAATAAAAGAGTTTTAAGAGTGTTCTTGAGTATTTTCGTGAGAGAGAGAGTAACCAGAGAGAATAAGAGACTTAGACAGAATAAAGAACCAGAGAAATATGAAGAAAGAGAACTCCTTTTTGCTTACTTCAATTCGTGTACAAGAGGGAGGCTTTATAGCCAAATACAACAAGTTGCCCTAGAGATTAAACAAAGAATATCTTGGGAGAGTATTAAACAATAATATCAGGAAGAGGACAAGGTCTGTTGCTGCAGCTGGGCGAGATGGGGACAGGTCCTAACAGCCATATTCCTTAAGCTCACATGTGATCCCATTTGAATTCAAACAGAATTCCTTGGCGCCAACCAGCTTCTTCTTTCTTGGTTGACATAAAGCTAACCCGGACTATGCACATTGGTCTTGATTCTTTTGCACAAACTTTGCACCAAAGATTATCTTCAACCCTTGTTTTGCACATTGATCTTTGGGTGTTTTGAGGCTGACCCGAAATTTGCACATAATTATCTTTCTTGTGCAAATCTTGTGCAAGATAATGTTTTTGTACAAACTTTGCACATCATTATCTTTACACAATCTTTGCACAAGCGACCTTTACTCTCAGCTGGTGTTTTTTCCTTCTTCATTACAACACTCCCCCTCAAGCTTGACCATCAGAGATCCTTGGACAAGCTTGGAACCATGAAGAAGCTCCCTCATTAAAAACCTTAGCCAGAAAACCCGTTTGGGACAAAACCAGCTAAGGAAAAGAGTAGAGTTCTTCAAAGCCTAGGGATTAGCCAGTGAGCCTAAGGGACTTCAGATAACTCATGGTGGAATCCTTAGGCTCCGGATCACGGCCTAACACTTGCTGCAAGAGTGAACTCCACAACTTGCACATAACTTCATCTCGGATCTCTTCTTTAGGCCGGTTGATGTCCCCCCCTTTCTTCGGACTACTCACCATCTTCAAAAGGTTTTGGGACGTCCAGCTTCTGCTATAAAGAGCTCCAATTATGGTACCTGATACATTATTCTGATTCTACTACTTAAAATGCTTTGAATGATCTTGCACATAACACCATCTCGGATCTCTTCTTTACGCCGGTTGATGTCTCCCCCTTTCTTCTGACTACTCGCCATCTTCAAAGGGTTTTGGGGTGTCCAGCTTCTGATATAGAGAGATCCAATTATGGTACCTGATACATTATCCCAAAGGTGCATCAGTCCTTAAGGTAATGCACTAAACAATCACTCAAAGCATTTTAAGTAGTAGAATCAGAATGATGAACCAATTGAAATTAGAGTTAAGGTGCTTCCCTTTCATAGGTATGGTGAGGTTTGAACTCCACTTGGTAAGACAATACTCAGATCATGGAAGCTCAATCTTCATGCTTGGAACTGAGAATATAGGAAGGACCAAGCACGCAATGGGACAGTGAGTTCATTTGAGTCTTCTTTGATCTGGCTAATGATGCAAGTGTGAACACCACTGCTTGCAAGAGGCAATGGACGACTTGGATATTTAGGATTGCTCATCATTACCCCTCCTCAAGCTTGATCGAGAGAGTATAGGTGAAGGACCAAGCTTGGAAGTGAGCAGTACTGTGCTTAAACCAGGAGCGCATCACCCCTACAGCTGCGCTTAAGTCAACCGGTTCCTCCTTTGATCTCTTCTCCACTGCCTTAAATAACCATTCTTCATTGTGTGTCTCTTGAACCAGGAGCACAACAAACAAACAGCCTGCGCTTAAGTCAACCGGTTCTACACACAAGCTGTCTCTCCATGGTCAGGAATACACATCATGTGTAGGCTCTGAATCAAACAGGAATATACATCATGTGTAGGCTCTGAACAGTATGGGCAAAGCCTTCTTCTTTGTCTTGGTTTGATGATGGACAGAGAACAACACTTGTATACCTGAAACACCACTCAAACTCCAGCAAGAATTAGACCACACATTGGGATCAGAGCTTGATAACTCACCAAGTCTGATCCATAATGATTAACAAGATGCAATGGGCTGAATCTAAACAACTCATTCAGTTCAAATCCAAACAAACAACTCACTAAATGCACAGGAATGATAACTCATCAATTACAAGGCATTTAGGCAATTTTTATGATTATATTAAACAATAACAAGCTCAAATGACAAAACAAGAGACTAGATAACTCATCTAATCACCCTAAACATTTATGGATGCATTATAAGACTAGGAAACTCTCCTAGACTTCTATCAATGCAACAAGACACAAAACAGGAGCTAAGCAACTCGCCTAGACCAGACAAAACACCAACAATTAAACTAGGACATGAACTAGACATAACCATGCTAGCAAACTCCTAAACCAGAATACACACTACCAGAAACAACTTACAACAATTAAACAAGCTCTTATTGAAGTTTAGGAGGTTAACTTACAACCAAGGAACCTGAGCTAGTTCCTTGAACCTCCATGGCCATGGTTCATCTAAACTTAGAAGGTTTGAGGTGTGGGTGAAGGTCCCAGCACTTCTCCTTGGTATGACCATCTCGTTTGCAGTGCTCACACCTGATTCCTCTCCTCTCCTCCTTCTTGTAATAAGTATTTGGTGACTGAGGAGAAGCAGCTGCTTGATTGGCAAGGGAAAGAGACTCCTTTCCTTCAAACAAATCGTGTGAGCCTTTATCCTTTTGAATTTGGGAGCACACTTCTTCAATATATGGCAGCTTGTCTGACCTCAGTATGTGCTTCACTAGATCATTGAATGCTGGATGAAGAGTGAGGAGCAACCTAAACACCTTGTCTTGCTCTCTTCTTTCATTGAGTATTATTGGTTCTGTTGTAGATGGTCTTAGCATATCAAGCTCATCCCAAAGGGACCTGAACTTTCCAAAGTGGTCAGTAAACTCCATCTCCTCCTGAGACATGTCGTTTATGGCCTTCTTGAGCTCATACACTCGGCTCAAGTTGGATGAGTTACCATAAACCTTGTGGAGAGTCTCCCAAATCTCTTTAGCACTCTCACAATATGAGTAAGCCTCCATAATGGAAGCTTCAAGAGAGTTTTGGAGGATGAACAAAACCATGAGATCTTCTTGCTGTCATTTGCCTCCATCTTCAAGGTAAGATGGAGATGCTTGTGTACAATGGTTCCACAAGCCTTTTCCTCCAAGGGCAGTCTTCACAAGCCTTGACCAGAGAAGGTAGTTTGAGACATTTAGCACCACAGGGATCACCATTGGATTCGCCATATTTCTTGTGTTCTCCATCTTGGAGAGTTTTGGACGAGTGGACAATAGAGAGTACCCACTGGTTTGCGAGAGACTGAGCTTGAATCTGGACTTTGAAGAAGCTTGCTGGACTGAGCTGAAGCTTTCTTGAGTTCCAGAGACTAAAGACCTCCTTTATCTTGAGTTCTAGTCAGATTTTTCCCTCCTGGAAAACGTTTGGACCAGAGGATACAAGGATGGAACAAAACAGAGTTTGAAAAAGATGATTGAACAGAAACAGATTTGTGGAAGCTTTATAGGTTTGCAGGAGCTTGAGAGCTCTAATACCGTGTGAGAATAGATAGAACAGAGTGTGGGAGTGATGTAAAGACAGAGTATAGTCGAAACTAACAGGATGAGTATGAAGAGAGTAAGTGAGAATCAAAGAGAAGCTGCTGGAGAATAAAAGAGTTTTAAGAGTGTTCTTGAGTATTTTCGTGAGAGAGAGAGTAACCAGAGAGAATAAGAGACTTAGACAGAATAAAGAACCAGAGAAACATGAAGAAAGAGAACTCCTTTTTGCTTACTTCAATACGTGTACAAGAGGGAGGCTTTATAGCCAAATACAACAAGTTGCCCTAGAGATTAAACAAAGAATATCTTGGGAGAGTATTAAACAATAATATCAGGAAGAGGACAAGGTCTGTTGCTGCAGCTGGGCGAGATGGGGACAGGTCCTAACAGCCATATTCCTTAAGCTCACATGTGATCCCATTTGAATTCAAACAGAATTCCTTGGCGCCAACCAGCTTCTTCTTTCTTGGTTGACATAAAGCTAACCCGGACTATGCACATTGGTCTTGATTCTTTTGCACAAACTTTGCACCAAAGATTATCTTCAACCCTTGTTTTGCACATTGATCTTTGGGTGTATTGAGGCTGAACCGAACTTTGCACATCATTATCTTTCTTGTGCAAATCTTGTGCAAGATAATCTTTTTGCACATCATTATCTTTAAACAATCTTTGCACAAGCGACCTTCACTCTCAGCTGGTGTTTCTTCCTTCTTCATTCCAACACTGGACATCGATCGAAGGCAGATGTGCAACATCGATTTATCTTGGTCATGTAACATCGGTCGACACCAACGTTGTATCGTCGATCGATGGTAATCTCGTACTTCAATTTTTTCCAATGATCAGCTACGAATTATTCCTCTCCAAATACTCCAAAAGCTCTAAGTATCTTTATATATCTCCAAAACGTACCGTGACCTGTAAAGACCTCAAAACATAGCCTAGACACACATAACAGACCCTAAATAAAGTCTATAACATGGTTTAAAACCGGTACTAAATAGGCTATATCAGTTACTAAGGACATCATTAAGAACTAGAAAATCAGAGGAGGTGTGGCAATAAGAAACCTAATTGGTACATGGTATTAGAAGAGCAACAAAGATGTAGCACTTGTTTTCCAAGTGTTGATCAACCTCTTTTCTAGTCAGAACATTCACAACGTCGAGCTTAAGACTCTAACCAAGCGCTGAGTGGCAGGCAACCCACTTTTTAGTAACTTTTAATTAGTTTTATTAGTTTTTATTCTTCATTTATTACTAATTTTCGTATTTATTTATTTCAGATTAAAAAAATCTGAGGAAGACAATCTGCATCGAGAATCGACCGACACTTGATCACTGCTGATCGACGGAGTAAGCAATGCATCGATCGATAGGCATTTAACTGTGTCGATCGACGGTCACCATCAGCGAGCAGGTGTATCAGTTTTTCCTTGTTACAATTGGTCCTTATGATTTATTTCTTCCCCAATCTTAGACTGTATGACAATGACGATAGTGTTTTAAGTCTGGGGGAGGTATTACTGATATTTTGTTTTATTTTAAGTTTTATAAGCAATAGGAACTTACAGGTTTAGCATCGATCGACACCCATATCCGACCATCGATCGACGCTCTCTTACATAGAGAGGTATCGAGTTTTATACTTAAGCTAATTACTTATGATTTAGTTTTTCTAACCAATCCAGGGCGGATTACACTAGGGACAGTGTAATTTAAGTCTGGGTGAGGTTCGTTAATGCTATTTAATTGTTTTGAGTTTTATATATTTCTAAGTTTTTCAAAAAGTTTTGTTGAGTCAAGAAGGAGACTATGATCTCGATTTATTATTGACTAACCATACTATAAGCACCATTCTTAGAAGGTTATTTGCAGAGATTACTAGAGATATCAAAGTGGATCATCCTGCCACTATATCACACTTTCTTAGAAAGTTTGGAGGAACCGAAGTTGATTTTCAACACTAATCCTGACATTATTTCCTTGCTTTGGGATTTGGTATACATTGGGTCGGATTATTTCTGCATGTCTGAAAGGTAAAAGTATGTGTGCTTCTGATTCCCCTCTCTCTCCCCTTCAGAATAAAAAAGGAGTCGAACAGGTTTTGGTGGCTACAACCATTAAAGCTTGATTCATATGATCCTAGAAAGAGATAAAAAGGTCAAAAATAAGTGAACAAGATCTTGTGGCAAAAACCATTAGGGCTTGATTCATGGAAGCATATCCAAATATCTCAGTCAATTAAAAAAATAAAATGATACCCGCAAAAGAAGGGAGACATTGACTGAGAAGAAGTGAAAAGAGAGAGATAGGAAAGGAATCAGAGAAGGCTGCCATTGTGTTCAGATACTAGCAGAGGTAAGAGTCCATGTGTCCCTTGATCGATACTCCCAAGGTAAAACCTTCACTTTTATTTTATGCAAAGAAATGAAATCAGTAGAGGGGCGAGTCAGACTAGTATTTGTTAAGTTGTTGGTAGAATGGATTTGGTTGCTATACTAGGATAGGGTATATAAAGTTTCTTTGTGATTAACTTGATAGGATGTTCTTAAAAAGTTATAGGGAGACTCAAGAGGAATTTACGGAACTTTTTAGCGAGGCATTGACACCATCATTGAAGGTATTGCCTAAGGTTGATGACCCTGGAAAGTTTGTTTTCCCACGCTCAGTCGCAGGAGTTGAATTAAAGGAAGCTCTTTGTGACTCCGGTTCAAGTGTTAATCTAGTCTCAAAAGCGATTGTAGATGAGCTGGGCTTTGTGAATGTTGAGCCTTCTTGGCAAACTCTGCCTTTTGCAAACTCTTCCACAGCAGTCCGTTATAGCACCATTCGCAACCTTCATGTCCAAGTTGGAAACTGCATTCTGCATACTGAATTTCAAGTTGTTGAGATTAGCAAGGATTATGAGATGCCCTTGATCCTTGAAAGATCATTTATGGCTACAGTGGGAGCAATCATCGATATGTAAGAAAGTCTCCTCCAACATCAACAAGGAGATTTCTATGAAGTTGTACCCACCAAATTTCCCACAATACACGCCTCATGCATCTCAATTGTTAGTGGAGAACAACCAAAAATTGTTCTTGAGAAGGAGCTTAGTGAAAAGAGTGAGATCAGAGAAGTTTTGGATGGCGATCTGATATAGCCTATTTATTACCAGTTATAGACTCTATTTAGGGTCTGTTATGTGTGTCTAAGCTATGTTTTGAGGTCTTTATAGGTCCATGTACGTTTTAGAGATATATTGAGATACTTGGAGCTTTTGGAGCATTTGGAGAGGAATAATCCATAGCTGGTCATTGAAGAGAACTGAAGTACGAGATTACCATCGATCGGCGATACAACATAGGCGTCGACCGATGTTACATGACCAAGATCGATCGATGTTGCACATCTGCCATCGATCGATGTCCCGTTTGCAGACAGCCGACTTTCAAGCCCAAGTTAGAGACATGACACAAGATTACAAGATTACCCTTGGACGAGTTTTGACCTAGAATTTAGGGTTTTATATTTATACTTTATGTATTGCACCAGAAAAAGGGTGCAAGTGCAAGAGCTTGTGTGTGTGTGCTAGTGTTTGCTATTGTTAGGGGGCTAAGTGTTCTAAGTGGGCTTTGAAATCCCAATATTTTATCTATGCATTTTATTCAGATTATTATTCTTACTTTAATTATGTCTGAGTAATTATCAACTAGGTTTAGGGTTTATCAATGGTACTTATGGATTAGCCAAACAATAGAATTGTTAAGATCATTATTAGATCTATTAATGGAATTGTGTTTATTGCTTGTGTTCTAGAGTAGCTAACTAGAACTCTAATAATAGGATAGTTAGGCGCAAGCGAGAGCATGGTCCTACCGAAATCTATTATGTTGAGCAAGGTTGCTAGAAACAAACGAAAGTTGATTTAGTGAATCAAGTGAACATATCAAATAGGTCATAACGCTTGACTTAAGAGACCATCGATCGATGCAGGATCATTGCCATCGATCGACGCAGGATCATTGCCATCGATCGACGGTCATTCCATGTCAACAAGCGAGAGCTGAGACATTGGACTTAGTCAATCGATTAGGCGCGCACACGAGAGCTGGTGTCTTTTACTTTAGATTTCGAGTTCCATGATTAAATACTTTTAACTTCTATCTACTATAATCAACTTGCCTGAAATCCTAGATCTAGCATATTTCCATATTTACATTACTAGCATATTTTCATATTTACATTACTAGCATATTTACATTACTAGCATATTTCCATATTTACATTACTGGCATATTTTCATATTTGCATTACTAGCATATTTTCATATTAGCATTACAATCATATTTCCATATTGCATCTATACCTTCTAATAAGGAATATTTCTTTGACATGATTACTTGCTACCAATATATATAGTTACCTAGCTTAGTCTTTAGAAATAAGAAATTTATTGTGTGTCATTGTTCCATGTGGATTTGATCCCTAAGTACTAGACTTGATCTCTCTTGACAAGAATATTATTGTTTTGTGTGTTAGAATTAAGAGTTAATTTGAAAGTTGTTTATTTATGATATTATTACCCTATTAGAAATTAAAAACACACCAACGTCACGATCCTCACAATTATACCAAGAAACTCAGTGGAAATGCAAAGGTGAATGAAAAAGTCCAGAAGAAAAGGGGCAAGGGCGATCCTAGAACTCAAATATTAAAGCAAGATATCCAGCTATATTTGCGAGTCTAATTAGATGACTAAGTCTTCAGTCCAGCTGTCAATTTACGAGCAAAGAACGAGTGTTGGTCGATTCAATGGTAAGATTGTCGATCGATACTACCTTAGACAAGCATTATCGTCCTAATCGATAAGTTCACTAAGTTAATCTAGACCATCTTTCGAATGCATCTAACAACCTACTTGATATGTCTTAATATTTACATGTTTTAGACCATATTATAGACTCTATTTGGATATGTGTGTATGATATGTTTTAGAGTTTTTTTAGGTCCACATACATTTTGGAACATTGTAGAGATTATGAGGCTTTCTGGAGGTCAGAGAGAGAGAGAGAGAGAGAGAGAGAGAGAGAGGAACCTCATAGCTGGTCAAATTGGGTCGACGAGCTATTTCCCCACGAGAACTATCATATAGCATCAAATCCCCACCAAACTATGACCTAGTGTCAAATCTCCATGATTTGAAAGTTATGAACTTATTTCTCCATGAATTAACAATTTCGAAGGTATTTCTCCCCGAACCGATACTTCGAAACTTAATTACCCATAGACCATAGTTTTAATTGGTTTATTATTAACCAAATAGTTTAAACCGGCTAAACCAAACTAAAATTCATTTTAAACATTTTTTTATTAAAGAATATTGTTTTCCTTTTTGTTTAAATTTCAAATATAGTAACTTCAAAGAAGTTTTAGGTTTATATTTTTGTGTTTTCTGAAATTTAAAAGAAAAAATTACATCAAAATTTCATTTTTATAAAGTTTAATAAAATCTGAACAAATAACCTTGTTAAATTTGTGTGTTTTGGGAAATTTGAAAGAAAAAAAAATAATTTTTTTTATAAAAATATATGTCAAAAATTCTAATTTTGTTGAAAATTTAATTTACTTCAAAATTCAACAAAACATAGATTTTGACATATACTTTTACTTTCAAATTTGTTCATTGTAATTTTCTTAAATTTTGTAAACATAAAATCTTGATGTAATTTTTATTTTAATTTTTTTTAAAAAAACGCAAATAATTTTTAGAAAATAGGAAAGATTTTTTTAATTAAAAAAATCTATATTTTAAAATTTTAACAAGAAGAAAAACAATATTCTTGAATAAAAATTGTTTAAAATTATTTTTGGTTTGGTTTAGCCGGTTTAAACTATTTGGTTAATAATAAACCAATTAAAACCATGGTCTATGGGTAATTAAGTTTCGAAGTATCGGTTCGGAGAGAAATACATTCGAAATTGTTAATTCGTGGAGAAATAAGTTCATAACTTTAAAAGCATGGAGATTTAACACTAGGTCATAGTTTGGTGGGGATCTGATGCTATATGATAGTTCTCGTGGGGAAATAGATCGTCGACCCGGTCAAATTCAGCAAAGTACTATCGAGGCAGAGCATTGCGTTGATCGACGACACACACTTGCCATCAATCGACGGTCAACGTGCCATAGCCCAATTCACAAAGTACCTGATTTGAAGCCCAAGTCACATAAATTATAGGACTGCTCCTGGACGATTTTTACCTCGTTTATATTATCTTTGCTAGTGTTTTATGCAAAGGGAGACTTTTTACAAGATTTGATACTTTTCTTAACAAACATAGTAGTTTAGTGTTTTGGGGGAGAAGATCAAGACTTCTAAATCGTTGTATTGAAATTCCACTTTATATCTCTATTCTTTATCTTATGCATTATTTCATGTTTATGATTATGTTATTCTTAGCTATGTCTGAGAAGTCAACTTGTTAGATTTAGGGTTTATTAATGGTTTTGATGGATTATCCAAACTATTAAATTGCTTGGGTGATTATTAGATATATCATCAGAATTGTGTTTATTGCTTGTGTTCTAGAGTAGCTAACTAGAACCCTGATGTTAGGATAATTGGCATTGCGTGAGTAGGATTGTTACCTGAACAAATCCTGTTAAGCTTAAATTACTAGGTACAATCGAGAGAATGGTCTAGTGATTCTAAGTGAAACAATCGAATCTGGTCGTTTAATACTTGACTAAGAAAGCCATTGATCAAGGTCGTTTTCATACCATCAATCGACGGTCATTCTGAATTCGCACACAAAATTTGTAGACTTTGAGCTTAACCATATGATAGATATTACTTATGATATCTTTACTAATTGAATTTGTGTTCTATGATTTAAAACCCTTGGCCTCTATCTATTATAATTCACTACCTGAAAGCCCTAGATCTAGCTATTTTTTTACTTGTTTACAAACCAAAAATCTCTCTGTCTACTTATTTTAAAGTCTTATTAATTGCCTAGCATAACTAAGTTAATTATCAAGCCTATTGTGTTCTCTCGCTCTATGTGGATCGATCCCTAAGCACTACAGCTGAACATCTTATTTGAGAGAGTAATCAGTAGCTCTAGGGCAATTTGAGCACGTATCACTAGCTCAACATAATTATTATCAGGTATATATATTACTATCGTATTTATTTATATCATAAGTTCATTGTTCTAGTTAGCTACTCTAGAACACAAGCAATGAGATCAATTCTGATGACGGATCCTTATGGATTCACCATGGCATTTTTATGTTTAGCAATACATATAAAGCCCAATAAACTCTAAATTTAACAAGGATAACTACTAAGACATGATCAAGCAAGTCATAATGAGTATCTTAACAGAATGCAGAAATAGAATAATGTTAAGAAACAATGGAGTACCAATACAAATCTCTGAAGGAGTCTTGACCTTCTCTACAAACTTCTAATAACCCTAGAATAATATAAAAGCTTCTCAATACTATTCATCCTGCCTAAGATGGCAAAGCATATAAATAAACAGGTATTATGTAGTCTAGGGGAAGTCTTGTAATTATGTGGGACTTGGGCTTCAAGCCGGCTCATTTACCCGCATCATTGTCGATTGATACCAACAGAGTGTTTTTGATCAACACACTTCCTAAATTTTGAATAACTTTTGATTCTTCAACAGCTACGAGTTTCCTCATCATTAAGCTCTAAAAGCTCCATAATCTTCACATTGCTCGAAAACATACCTTGACCTGAAAAGACTGTAAAACATACTCCAAACACATATAATAGTATCTAAAAAACACATATATTATGAGTGAAAACTGGTAAAATCCATAGTATATCAACCATGAAGAGATTCAAGGAAATCTGTTGTTTCAAAAACATAATCACACAGAGACAAAAAAAAAACAGAAACGAGAAATAAAGAGGATGAGGTAGAGGTCGCAGAAGGGGTTTTCGAAGTAGAGGCCGTGGTGGATTCAACTACAAGATCGGAATAAGGAAAACAAAGAAAAACCCGATATTGTTTGTTATCGATGTGACAAGACAGGACACTTCGAGTTTGTTTGCCTAGATAGAAGACAAAGACTCAAAGGGCTAAATGAAACTGAGACAGAGGAAGCAGATGCAGCACTATATTTTCATGATATTCTGTTTCTCAACGAAGAAAATCAAATGCCAAAGAAGTACGAGACGGATAAAGCTGAAGATGGAACATGGTACTTAGACAACAATTGTAGCAATCATATGACCAGAGTGAAATCATTCTTTCAGAGTTAAATGAAATAAAAGGTGGAGTAAAGTTTGGAGATGGATCCTGTGTAGAAATCGATGGAAAAGGGTCAATACTTTGTGAGATAAAAACTAGAGAACAAAAGCTCCTAATCGATATCTACTACATTCGTGGGTTAAAAAGCAACATATTAAGTCTTGGACAAGCTATCTTGTATGGTTGTGATTTTAGAATGAAACTCGATGATCTAACATTACATGACCCAATCAGAATAATGTTGGTGAAGTTTATGAGATCTTCAAATAGACTCTACGAGATCAATCTCAAAATTGGAAAACCAGCTTGCCTACATTCGAAGAAAGAAGATGAAACATGAAAGTGGTATGCGAGACTTGTGCATATAAGCTTCAAGAAGATCAAAACAATGTCAACACACGAGATGGTACATAGTTTCCCAAACATAGAGCTCGTGAAGGAGTTCTGCGAGTCATGTTTGGTTGGTAAAGAAGTACATAAGGCCTTCCCAAAGCTACTCAGTTCCAGTCTTCACATGCATTGGAGCTACTCCATGCCGACCTGTGCGGACCAATAACACCAGCTACACCTTCACGAAACAATTATATCTTTGTGATCATTGATGATTACACAAGATACATGTGGACGGTTCTCTTAAAAGAGAAAGGTGAAGCATTTGGAAATTTCAACGAATTCAAGGCGCTTATAGAGAAGGATCTTGCGATGATTGTGAACTTACAAACAGACAGAGGAGGAGAATTCACTTCATTAGAATTCCAAACCTTCTGTGATCAGCTCCTTACACCCCGCATCATAACGGTGTAGTGGAAAGAAGAAAACCACCCACACTGATGAAGATGATTAGGAGTATTCTTAAAGCAATGAAGGTGCCTAACTTCATGTGTGGAGAAGCAATTTGACACTAAACATACGTGATCAATCGAGTCATACAAGAGAATTGAAGAATCAAACACCTTATAACTTCTTAAAGAACAAGAAACCTAGTTTCGGTCATCTCAGGGTCTTTGGATGTCTTGCTCACGCCAAGGTTGAATCAGAACATCTAAAGAGAATTGATGATCGCTCTCAAGCACTGGTGCATCTATGTATGGAACCGAGGACTAAATCATACATGCTTTACAACCCCACAACTAGAAGAGTCATTATAAGCCCAGATGTAGTTTTCAATGAGAATACTATTTGGAATTGGAAGGGAGACGATGGAGGCAACTCTGGTATGTTTCAGATAACGTGGGGGAGAGGTTATAAATGAAGGTATGGACCATAAAATGCAGGAAATAGTCAAGAAGAAGACAATATTCATGAACATGTCCAACCCAAAAAAGAGGTTGAACACGACTTAGAAGAAACTGAAAATTGAGTCTGTTAAACCTTAGTTATGACGATCTGACAAAACTGTAAGACGTCCAGGCTATCTAAATGATTATGTTCTTCTAGCTGATTTAGAGTGTGAGCTACTGCTTTCATCTATCAACGAAGAACCAATGTCGTATGAAGAAGCAAAAAACACTGCTGAAAGAACACTGGCGTGTCTTTGAGATTGATTCGATCAACAAAACCAATACTTGGACCTTAGTTGATAAACCATCAGGAGTAAAGGTGATTGTTCTCAAATGGGTATTTAAAATCAAAAGAAAATCAGATGGATCCATCAACAATTTTAAAGCAAGAATAGTATCAAAAGGGTATGTACAAAAGGCTGGAATCGACTTCGACGATGCATTTGCACAAAACAATTAGGCTACTTGTGGGTTCGGCTGCTTCACACGGCTGGGAGATTCATCATCCCGATGTCAAAACAGATTTCTCAAACGGTGAGTTAAACGAAGACGTATATGTGTCTCAACCAAAAGGATTTGAAAAGAAGGAAGAAGAACATAAGGTTTTCAATCTGTCGAAGGCACTATACGGCTTACGTCAACACGCGCATGGAACACTAAGCTAGATCAGATGTTGGAAGGTATGAATTTTAAAAAATGTTCTTAATAGAGTTCTTTGTATCACAAGAACGGAGACAATCTTCTTATTGTAGACATGTATGTCGACGATCTCTTTGTTACCAGTAATACATTGAATACCATCAAAGAATTCAAAGATGGAATGTCTTCAAAGTTCGAGATGTCAGACCTTGGGAGGCTTACCTATTATAAGTGGAACAAAGTCACGAGGGAATAATGATCAAACAAGAAGCTTATGCACGAGGGATTCTATAGGAAGATATCTTAGATACTTGCAATCCCACTCACGTACCAATGAAGTTCGGTTATTTTTCCTTCTCAGTCAGATTAAACAAGCAGGTATATGCATAATCTAAGGGAATCACACGATGTGAATGTAAAGAGAATCCTACAGTATCTACGAGGAACATTGAAATACGGCTTAACATACAAAGAAGATGGATCAAATACAATCATTGGCTAGTGACAGTAGCCACAATGTTGATCCAGATGATGGAAGAATCACAATTGGACATGTGTTTTACTTTGCAAACTCGCCAATCACATGGTGTTCTCAGAAGCAAAACATAGTTTCCTTATCTTGATGTGAAGCCGAGTTTATGGCCGCAACCGAAAGCTTCAAAACAAGCCATTTCAAGATTTGTTGACTGAAATAATTGATGAAGAATGCGTGAAGACTCTTATCATATAGATAACAAGTCTGCTATTGCAATTACGAAGAATGCCGTATTCCATGTCGAAGCAAACATATTCACTTAAGATACCATTTCATTAGAAAATATATTGAGAATGGTCAAATCGAGGTTGAACATCTAGCTGGAGATGAGAAATGTGCGGTCATACTAACGAAGGCCCTAGGAAGGACCAAGTTCATGATGATGAGTAGCCTTATCGAAGTCAAGACCTCTCTAAAGCTAAATTGAAACTTAAGGGGGTGAATGTTGGGTAAACTTTAAAAGATAGCTTGTAACCTAAGTTTTCTATAACAAGTTGGTTTAGTAAATAGGTTGTTACAATCCTTATAGTATTAGGAGTTATCTAATTACTAGAGGAAATAGGACTAATTTATTGCTATATATATTGGTGATGAGTTGTGTGAAGTGTTTAGTTTTGAGTTATTTTCTAAACATCAATAAAGAGAATTATTCTTAAACTCAAGTTATGTTGTGTTCAACCTAAGTTCGAGATTAAACACAATCACGTATTAGCGACTTTATAAAGAATCTTAGATAATATTCAAATATATGTGAAAGATTTTAGTACCAAGCTTGTTTTACTTGAGATTTGTTTTGTTTTTCTTTTTGTTACTTTTATTTGACAGAGATGCTTGAGGACTTGTGCTAAACCACATATATATGTCAAATAAACTTTTCATAATGCCTCAAATCACTCTCAAAAGATATTTCATTTATAATGTTATACAAGATCGGAACATCTAGAAGTAGTTTTTGTTCCCTTAATTTCATTTATAATATTATACAAGATAGGATATAACCGTAGGATTTGTTAGTGGAAAACGAAGAGGCTCACTATTTCGAATATATATACCCCAAAGAGTCCAACAAATGTTATATGGATGGGCACCAAAACCTGCAAGACTAAAGGTAACAAATCTATAAATGATTCAAGCTCACAAGTTTCAATATATCTATGATTTTAGACCAAAACACTCCATAAAATCTGTCGGGGATAAATAATCTCTCCTATAAAAAGCAGGATGACGATCTTCCAGTTACGGTTTCTGGGATCCGAGTCGCACTTTCCTCCTATTTCCGAGTTAAAAAGACAAAAAGTTTACATAAAAAAATAGTTACATATGTCAGGATATAGAATAAATTAACCTAGACTAAGAACATCTATAAAAGGGACTCCAAAACTTTAAAAGAGGTGGGTCGACTAACAATAATTTCGAGTAAAAGACAGAGAGTTAAACTTAGGTTTTATACACCAATACATTGTACACCGGCTCCTAAGATCAATAATACACTATTTTGATCTCTTCTCGTTATTTAATTTTATCTTTATGTCGTATCACAAACAATCATGCATTATTCTATCCTAATAGATTTGGTTTAGAAAGAGGATGATAAGCATGCTTACGTAGCGACGTAGCGATGATCAGAAATGAACACGATCAATCCATGGTCGATACTGACTGTTGGCTATGCTCGAAGCCTTACAAAGACAATTCACTAAAATGAATTATGCAAGGGGTAACGACACTACCTTGCGGCGGAACCATGAACATTACATCAAATCCAGCCATATATTGGGACAATATGAAAACAATTTATGTATGTGTAATTAACTTTTTTTATTCTTGTATAAAATATCTGGTCTTAAAAACAAATAACCGACGTAGAGGTGTCAAAATGGGTTAGAATTAATAGATTGACCCAAACCAAACCAGCCCATGGTCTTAATGAGTTAATAATTTGTATGTAAGTGGATTAATGGTTTTAATGGGTTAGTGGATCTAGTGGGTTGGACTAACATTGGTTTGCATCAAAATGAGTTAATGGATTATCCAATCCAACCCAACTTTCTCACATAAACTTGTAATCTCTAAAAAAAAGGAAACTAATCTCTCTCTTCTACGTCTTTCTCTTTCTTTTTTCTACTTCTCTGATGTGATGAGAGACTTTGATTTCTGTTTTTCAATCTCTATTCAACATAGACACCATCGACACTGCAACGTCATCTTCTCCGTGTATCAAAATCTATTTTATTCAATTTGGCCTTTTGGGGTCATTGATTTTGATGATTTGTGATTGACTGAAGTGTATTTTTCTGGGTTTAATCTGATAGCGTTTACAAATGAATCTATCGAAGATTTGGAACTGGTTAGTTTAGAAGTAACTCCCTTAGCTTCCAATACACAGTTATGAAGGTTACTATCTTATGGATTGTGTATTTGAGCTTTTGAGTTGCAATGTCTCTGTATATGGATTGTATTGGGTTTTATCTATTTTATTGCTTTGGTTAATTAATTGTATTGGGTTTTGTTCTTTGTGTTTGATAGACCAAATTGAATCTGGATTGTTTTTGTTTGTGATCAGTGAGAAGGTAAATTTGAGAAGTGCTAATTTACAAGCGAAGGATAACATGAGGAAAGCTGCTCAAGAAGATGTATCGCTTAAGTACTCTCTCTCTGATGCTTTTTCACTTCTCATCTCCTTAAAAGAGTTTGCTTACAATGATTGTAGAGAGAGATTCTCTTCTTTGGTGGTGGAACAAAGTCCACATAACTCAGACGCAAAACACAATAAGTTCTTTTTGAAACATTGTTCTATCTCTTTCTGCTTAGCCCAATGTTGATTTGAATATCTTTGTTAATGGTGGTAAGAGAATAGGTCTAGTTGTTTTTGTATATTCTCTGGTTTATTCTTTTCCCGTTGGTTAGTTTTTGTGGGCCAAACAACAGCTTCAGACAAACCTACGTGCAAGTCGTCTTTCTCGTTGAGGTGACATTGCGATTACACATATTTCCATCACATTAGATTCTAGGATTTTTTTATTTTATAAACTTACTGAGAATATAAAAATGCGTATGAGTTATAGATCATATTATATTGTGTAATACTAATAATATATAATAATGGATCAACTCATTAAAACTATTAATTCAGTAATTTAAATGAGTTATGGATTGATCCAATTCATTAGGTAAATGGTTTGTGTTTATCCATAATCCATAATTAGTTTGGTTTGTATGGGTATGGATTGGTTTGAATTGGTTTATTTATTTTGACACCCCTAAACCGACGCCATGCCCCACGTATCTCACGTTTCATCTAAAGACCAACATGTTCATGCTTTGCAAAACGACGCGTTTTTCCATCTTAAAATTTATATAAAATCAATCATACAGTTACGTCTCGTTAATCATACAGTTACGTCTCGTTTGTTCACACCGTTTTCTAGTCTATTTTTCAAGATTGGAGTTTTAATAGCTCCTCAGTTCTTAAGACGTTATATTAAAAACGGAGATTTATCTCATCACAATTTATGTAATTTAACATTATCCCTATTGTTAGTTTGATCACAATTTTAATTACCTTTGTAATCATTCTCACCTTGTAATCTATATTCTTTGTACATTAATCAGTTAAAAAAAATTATTAGCTGTTTAATATTCTTTCTCTTTTTTTTTCTCTCAGTTGTTTTACGATTTTGAAGCTATTGGTCTTAGTCAGTAACAAAAACATACCCACCAATAACTGTAAATTATTTTTTTACTAAAACATGTCGATATAAAAAACTGACGAAATTGAAATGACAACCGAGATGATACAAGCGGTTCATTACAGATTCCTATATTTGTTGGCTTGTCTTTTTCCGCTATAAATTTATAGCACTTAAATTTTATATGTGTACTCTAGTTACCAATATCCTAATTAAAATATTCACTTGGTCAACTCTCCATTTTTACATTAGAAAAAACTTTTCAAAACGAGTATCTTATGCATTACAAATTTCAATCGAACTTTACAATACTAGTTTTCGTTCTTCTTTTTGGTTCATCTTATTGAAGTTAAACACTTACAATCACGAGTAAAACATTTTCTTATTACTTTAAAAAATAATTCAAAGCTAAAGTTCTCACTAATCTTGTAAGTTATGCCACACTTTAACATCTTTTTGTATAGTGAAATATAATTCCTAAATACAATCGCTCTCTAATGATTAAATAACTGCTAAACATAATTAACTTTCTTTTTTCCTAATCAATATCTCGGTAGAAAAGTCATAACTTACTCCTCAAGTTAATTCATGTTTAAACCATCATTCCCTCCCCCCTAAAATTAAAATCACTACCTGACACACAACTTGAATTTCAGTAAGATTTCTCATCTCTTTAAACTTGATCCAAGTGCTTTAGTTTAGAACGTCGGCTTTCTATTCTCTTTCAGCTACATTTTCCATCGCAACAACACCATCTTTGACACATATGAAATGAAAACGAGTATGTGCATGTATGCTATGTCCATGAAATACTGGATTCTTGGTGAGTTCTATTGTTGATTTATTGTCAATTTGTATGACCACCTTCTTGTGTTCCTCTCCAACGACTTATTCAAGAAGTTCTTAAAGCCATATTGCCTATTTTGCTGTTTCCGTATCCCCAATAAACTCAGCCTCACATAAAAATACAACGAACTCTTGCTTATGGAACACCAAGTTACCGGACAATCAACAACATAAAAGATGTGACCCGTTGTACTTTTGCCATTGTTAGGGTCTACATTAAAGATGCTATCACTGTAACCTACGAGGCCTTTATTTTTCATGCATTTGAAGTGAAGACCGAGTGATGCAGTCCCATGTAAGTACCTGAGAAACTGTTTAAATGCGGCTCCATGAGACTCCTTAGGATCATGAATATATCTACATAACACCCCAACATAATGCGAGAGTTTCCGGTCGAGTATAAATCAAATACGGAAGGCATCCAATATTCCTTCTATACTCTTTCTCGTTGACGCTTTACTCTATTGGTGCATTTGACAATTTTAAACCCGAGCCCATGGGTATGTGAACCAAATTACCCCTTTGCATTCTTGCTTCTTCTAGAATCTTTCTTGCGTACTTTTCTTGGTTCAACAAAATGCCATCTTAATGTTGAAATACTTCACTACCGAGGTAGTAAGTGAGCTTCTCAATATCAATCATCTAGAAATTCATTCCCATCTCTATCTTAAACTCTTGAATGATGTCTAGGCTAGACCCCATTCTAAGTAGATGATATACATAGACCACTACAATAATTGAGCATCCCTTAAACTGTTTCTGGAACAGTGAAGGCTCCTTAGAACACTTAGTGAAGTTCAGCTCTTTGAGAATCATGTTCAATTTTATATTCCATGCCCTAGATGCTGGTCTTAGTCCATAAAATTCCTTGTGTAGCTTGTATACCTTGTTTTCACTCCCTTTCACCTTGGATCATTCCGGCTGTGTAGCATAAACTTCTTCTTTCAGCTCACCATGAAGGAATGCGGTTTTGACGTCGAGATGGTGTACCTCACATGCATTTGAAGCTTCTAAATCGAGGATAACTAATACGGTTTTGATTCTTTTTCCAGGAGCAAAGACTTCATCAAAGTTTATGACGTGCATTTGAATGTAAACTATAGTGATGAGCTAAGCTTTATACTTATTCACACTTCCATACGCATTCCTTTTTACTTTAAAGACCCATTTGAGTCCAATATGCTTGCATTAATCGGGAAGATCAACAAGGACCCACGTCTTGTTTTTTCTTTATAGACATTATCTCATCTTCGCACACCTCTCTCCAAACCTTCTCGTATTTTGCTTCATTCCAGTCACATGGTTCCTCGTTGATCATAAGTAGTATACGTTCTGTTTCCAAGACCTATGATAATAGAACATAGTCATCTAAATAGCTAGGTCTTACACTCCATGTAAACCTTCTCAATGTTGAAAAAGATTCGGTCTCGAGTTGCTCTTGATCATTGAGGACTTCTTCTTCTTTGATAACCTCATCGTTACGTTCTCTTCTTTGTCTTCATCATTCTTTGCAACATCACCTTCTTCTCCAACATATCTAACTGTAATTCTAAACATCCCAGTTCAGCTCTTGTTTACATACTAGGTTTGTTTTTACTTTCAAGTTACTAAATTTTTTCTTTTCCCTTGTTTTCCAGCTGTATGCAAAAGAGTACCAGGAGCAATAAAGAACAAGAATTATTATTCTCAGACCCACATGAACTCGAACGTACGATCCACAAAGAAAGACGACAAGCATCAATCGATGGCATCTACTCAGCCTTGACCGACACTTCTTTAAGGACAACATCGACCAACATCAGAACTCTAGCATCGGCCGACATTGATCACTCAGCATCGATTGACATCATCTTACCCACATCGATCAACGTTAGCAGACGAGTTCAGATGGTTGCGCCTATTCTAGTGGTTCAAAATGAGAATGGAGACTTGCAAGACCTCAACGGTTATATGTGTAATGAAGCATGTCAAAGGATAGACAATCAGGGGGCTATATTCCCTGAAGCAGAAGCAAACACTGCAATAACTCAACCTGAAGGTAACGCCCAAGCTGGTTGACTACAACCGTCCAGACCAGTACTACGCCAACAAATCCGCAATTCATCCTCCAGCTTTTCGGAGAAACGATTTTGAGATCAAGCCCGCTTTCTTTGGACTTGTAGAGCAGACACCTTACCATGGGTTGCGACATGATCGCCCTGTGGATCATCTGGAACTATTTGAGGATTTAGTGAATGCTATTAAAGCCAATGGAGTCCCTCGGGACTATTTTTCTGTAAGCTCTTCAGGTACTCACTTGCTGGAGAAGTTTCATATTGGCTTAAGCAGCTACCACCAGGATCTCTAACATCCTGGACTGACATCAAGAACGTTTTCTTGCGTAACTTCTTTGATGATGCGAGGGCAGAAGATCTGAGGAGCAAGACTACTACTTTTTCACAAGACCCTTCAGAATCTTTCAGAAACTCATGGATCATATTCAAGTCATACTAGAGAGACTATCCACATCACGGGTTCAACGAAGTACATGTAATTAGCACTTTCTTCAGAGGTATTTAATTACAGTATCAGATGGCCTTGGACACAGCTAGTGAGGAAAATTTCAGAACCATGAGCCATGAAGAAGGTACAAGATTGATTGAGAATTTGGCATCTAGCAGCAGTACCAATAATACAGATTTTGAGAGAAGAAAATCAGCTCCAGCTATGAGCAAGGAGCAGATTGAAGAGGTCAAGGCAAAACTGGATAGTGTTCAGAAATTTCTCAAGAAGCAGGTTGCTTTTGCAGAAGTAGAAGCAATTGAGTATGAAGAAGATGAGACTGAAGAACATGATGTGAACTATATTGATGGGAATGGTTTCCAGAGACAAGGGAATCCATGTTTCAACAGGAACTCCTATAGTACTCGTCAAAGGAGTAACTTTAATCAGAGTTTGCAGCGAAGGCCCTTCAACAACAGGACTCTTGGATCTTCCTACTACCAGAAACCTCCTCCAGAAGCTCAGGAAAGCAAGATTGAAGCAATGGTTGACAAATTTTTAGAGGGACACCAAAAGATGAATGTGGATTTCAATGGATAGATAGATGGTATGTACCTCAACCTCAATACCAAGTTCGAAAACCTCAGCACCCACGTGAAGAATTTGGAGAATCAAGTGATGCAAACAAGTGAGACCATTAGGAGGCATGAGAGCTTGATTAAGGAGAAAATAGAGGCTGGAAAAAAACACCACGTCAATGCATTGATTGATGATGATTTCTGGCAGGAAGTCAAGAGAGAGAAGCCCCAAGACAATGATTTTTGTGTGGAAAATTACATATCACTCGCTAATTCTCATTCGCATCGATTGACACTAATCAGTGTGGATCGATTGACACTAATCAGTGTGGATCGATTGACACTAATCAGTGTGGATCGATCGATAGTGAAGCCTACTTAATCAGTGGCTTCGTGTGAATCGACCAACATCGATCGACGCTAGAATTGTTACATTTATCGACAGAGAGATAGAAGAAACGATCGATAGTGCGACCTCAGCATCGATCGACAGGAGAAAAACCCAGTTTGACTACCGAACCTTGATGCAAGTCTGATTATGCGTCGAACTGGGATAGTTTCAGAACAGAATATAGACACATTTAAAGCTATGGATCTTGACAGAGAAGATGAGGGACACTCAAAGAGGAGACAAAAGATCCCCAAACATCAACGGAAAGAAGCCAATGAAAAGGAGATGGATAGCTTTACTAAAAGAGTTTTTAAAATTCCTCTACATATTTTTTTGATGAAGCTTATTATACTTACAGATTCTGGATGTTTTTCATGGAAACAAGGGAGGCAGATAATGATATAGATATAATGTTCAATCGCCTCAGAGAGAAGATGATGCAGAGGACCTGTCTGAAGAAGAAAAGTGATCTTGGAAAATTTTTGGTTCCATGCTTCATCAAAGGAAACAAATATCCCAACATCCTTTGTGACACTGAATCATCAGTGAGCATTATGCCAAAGTCTATGGCAGAGGAGCTGAACCAGAAAGTGGAACCCTCCAACGATTCTTTCACATTTGTAGACTGCGCAATAGTGAACTCAGGAGGGATGGTAAAAGATGTTCCACTGCAGATCAAAAATACCTTAGTCCCAATATACTTCCATGTGATGGACATCATGATAGAGTGGAACTCTTCCCTACTACTTGGGAGCATTCATGGCCACTGTGGGGGCTATATGCGATATGAAGTTAAACATGTTGTATCTATCTTTAATTTATCAAAATATTTTTTATGAACCTGTTAAGTATAAGAACAAAGCTACTCTGATTAAACTGTGTAATGATGCAGAGCTTGTGGCCACATGCTTCTGCGATTACGAGTTCAATGAGGAATCAGAAGAAGGAGCATCGATCGATACCTAACCCAGATGATCGATCGACAGGATTGTAGTTAAAAAATTGATCGACACCCACCCTTATATATCAACCGACAGTCACACTTCAGAACCAATCAATACCTACCATGCATATCTCAATTACAACCCAACCTACCTCGAGTACGACGAATACTACAGAGAAGAGGAGATGATTGAACACCGAGAGATTTCTATGGAAAAGGCTGGTTGTTTTCATGTTTCCCATCAACTTGGGAAATCGACATCCATCGATGGTAACAATACTCCATCGATCGATAATGGGAATGAAGTAGAATACCAACTATATTCAGCAGCAGAACGTGAAAGGGAATATGGTTATCTACTACCAGGTTAGTTCGGTATTATGAGAGATCCAGATAGTCACACAAGAGCTATGGATGGCAGAATTCTACTTGTCGCGAAAGAAGATGTGGCATATATACTTGCGATGGCCAATGGAGCTGGAAACCTTTTTGGCCACTAGTCTGATTATTGAGCATTGATCGACGGTCACCATACACCATCGATCGACAACCATCAGGCTTACCAAGGATACGGTGAAGCTTACGAATAATATGATGCAGATTACCGAGGAAGAACTGACTGATTCTCGCAGCCTGACACTAAAAGAAGCTGGTCGGGTACTGAATGCAAAAGTGGATAATAGAGCATCGATCTTTGGAATATATTGGCCATCGAACGACATCAACCGCTAGCCAGAACAAGAGCCAAGAACAGAGGATACATGGGATGGTTATCTCAGACCATATGAGTTTAGAATTTTCAGAGATACATAAGGACGTGCATGAGATCTCTATATGAGAATTCTAAACATCTCTAAGGATGATGTAGCCGATGCCCTTGTTATGGCAAACAGATCAGGAATTTTATTTGGACAACGACCATCGATCGACGCACGTGTACACGCATCAATCAACAACGAGGAATAGAAGAACGTGACAAAACATCAAAAATCAATCGACGACAACAGTCTTCCATCGATCGACAACACTATTCCAGGAGTAAACCAGTTTTGTACCTATGATCCTTTTAGTTCGGGAAGTCCACAATTAACCGATTGGATAAACCAACTACTGATAGATGGTACCGTAGATTTTGGACAGAGAGCTTATGATGCTAATGGCAGACGATTTTTCCATTGGGAAAAGAAAAATGAGTATGGCATCTATAGAGATGAGAATGGCAATGCATGAGCCATAGACAGAAGAGTTGTTAATGTGCAAGAAGAAGATATCATGGCAGTTCTAGAAAGAGCTACTATGTTTGAGTAAAGCTACATATCTTTACCAGAACATGCAACAAAGATCGGTATGTCCAAGAAGAAGCAAGAGAAATACAACAGAGCAGATATTGATGATATGGTGCATGAGATCTACAAAGCTCAAGAAATATCACTTGATTGTTTCTACAAGAGGCTTGATGATGTCTATTATCCAATAGACAAGTCCTCACCGGTTTGACTACACGCATGGAAGAGATGAAGAAATATTCAGACACTATTCAAGGACAAAATGCGAGTGGAGCAAACAGAGTGACATCGATCGACGGCAGCATCATGCCATCGATCGATACTAAATTCGACATAAAAAAAGTCTGCAGCAAAAAACAAAAATTAGGAGACATGTTCATTGAGATTGCTTTTTCTCAAAGCCTAATGAAGAAAAATATTTCTTAGAAATTGGAGGATATATCCGAGACTACAATTGCCAGAATTCGAATGCTACAGCGCAGTATTGAGAATATATAAAAGAGAATGCATTCAGTGGAGGTTACTAAGGAGATCATAAAGAATGAGAAAGCCAGAGGAGATGAAACAATGAGAAACTTCGTTGGTACATGGTTTAAGAAGAGCAAAGACGATGTAGACACTTGTTTTCCAAGTGTTGATCCACCTCATTTCTAGTCAGAAAGTTCAATACGTCGAGCTTAAGACTATAACGAAGCACTGAGTGGGAGGCAACCCATTGTTTAGTAAGTTTTTATTTAGTTTTTACTTATACTACTATTTATTTTGAGTTTTACTTTGTTTCTACAGACTATTTAAATTACCATCTATCAACACCATATATGCACCATCAGTCGACGTTGGATCGCGACCATCGACCACACCTGCCTACCATCGATCTACGCTCTCTTACAGAGGGAAGTATCGAGTTTTATTCATGAGCTATTTACTTATGATTTAATTTTTCCTATCCAATTCGGGGGGGATTACACTAGGACAATGTAAGTTAAGTCTAGGGGAGGTTCGCTGCTGTTATTTGATTTGTTTTGAGTCTTATTTACTATATATATATATATATATAGTTTTTTTTTCAAAACTTTTATTGAGTCAAGAAGGGAACTATGATCGAGATTTATTATTGACTAACCACACTTTAGCACAATTCTTAGAAGGTTATTTGCAGAGATTACTAGAGATATCAAAGTGGATCATCCTGCCACTATATCACACTTTCTTAGAATGTTTGGAGGAACCGAAGTTGATTTCCAACACTAATCCTGACATTATTTGCTTGCTTTGGGATTTGGTATACATTGGGTCGGATTCTTTCTGCAAGTCTGGAAGGTAAAAGTATGCGTGCTTCTGATTCCCTTCTCTCTCCCCTTCAGAATAAAAAAGGAGTCGAACAGGTTTTGGTGGCTACAACCATTAAAACTTGATTCATATGATCCTAGAAGAGATAAAAAGGTCAAAAAGAAGTGAACATGATCTTGTGGCAAAAACCATTAGGGCTTGATTCATGGAAGCATATCCAAATATCTTTGTCAATTAAAAAAATAAAATGATACCCTCAAAAGAAGGGAGACATTGACTGAGAAGAAGTGAGAAGAGAGAGAGAGGAAAGGAATCAGAGAAGGCTGCCATTGTGTTCAGATACTAGCAGAGGTAAGAGTCCATGTGTCCTTTGATCGATATTCCCAAGGTAAAACCTTCACTTTTATTTTATGCAAAGAAATGAAATCAGTAGAGGGGCGAGCCAGACTAGTATTTGCTAAGTTGTTGGTAGAATGGAATTGGTTGCTATACTAGGATAGAGTATATAAATTTTCTCTGTGATTGACTTGATAGAATGTGGTTCCAACAAAGTAGGGTGACAGTTATACTTAGATATTATGTGAGTCTTCTTTTTCCAAAACCTCTTTCGCAGGCTTGTTTGCTTGAGGACAAGCAAAAGGTTAAGTCTGAGAGAGTTGATATAGCCTATTTATGATCAGTTTTAGGCCATATTATAGTCTCTATTTTGGGTCTATTATGTGTGTCTAGGCTATGTTTTAAGGTCTTTACAGGTTCATGTACGTTTTGGAGATATATGAAGATACTTGGAGCTTTTGGAGCATCTGCAGGAGAATAATCTGTAGCTGATCACTGAGAGAGTCGAAGTACAAGACTGTCGCCGATCGATGAGACAACCTTGGCAACGACCGATGTTACAAGAACAAGATCGATCGATGATGCACACTTGCCATCGATCGATAATCAATTCATAGACAACCGATTTAAAGCCTAAGATAGAGACAAGACACAAGATTACCTCTAGACGAGTTTTGACCTAGATTTTAGGGTTTTATATTTATACTTTATGTATTACACCATAACGGGGGAGAAGATGCGTTCCAGAGAGTTTAGTTTTCTAATATAGCTTTAAGGTTTTTAGGAGAGAAATTCACAACTCCTTATGGAGATTTGTATTGGAACCCCAATATTTTATCTATGCATCATATTCTGACTATTGTTCTTACTTTAATTTTGTCTGAGTAATTATCAACTAGATTTAGGGTTGAATGATAGCAATCATGGATTGATCCAAAAGTAGGATTGCTAGGTTAAGTTAATATCCATCAATTGAGTTGTACTTAATGCTTGCATTCTAGAGTAGCTAACTAGAATCTCGAAAGTATGACATGGACGACTACGAGAGTAGGTTCTGTGCCAGAATAGACTCCATTAAACTAGGTTGTTAGGCGCATGCGGGAGCTGTTCTAGTTAGCTTGGTGAACATATCAAATCTCGTTCATACTTCCTTTTGATTTCACTGTCGACCAACATCAGGCCTTAGCCGTCGATCGATGGTCTTTCCTTTTGCTCACATATGAGAGTTGGAGCTAAATGGGTCAGAATAGTTAATATTTGAGTTCTAGAATATTTACATTTTCGTGCTTCCTATTCTCTATAATCCATTAAATTTGAAACCCTAGATATAGCATATTTACATTTGCGTCTAGTTAGTTTATTATCATATTTTCATATTTACATTATTAGCATATTTCCATATTGTATCTTTACCTTCTAATAAGATATATTTTCTTAAACTGATTACTTGTTACCAATATATATAATCACCTAGCTTAGTCTTTAGAAATAAGAAATCTATTGTATGCCATTGCTCTCTGTGGATTCGATTCTGAAGTACTACACCTGATCTCTCTTGGCAAGAGTATTGTTTTGTGTGTTAGGATTAAGGGTTAATTTCATAGTTAATTGTTTAGGACATTTATACCCTCCTCGAACAATGAATACACCAATGTCACTCTACAATGACTTTAAATTTCTTGAACTTGTGGAATGATTCACTCTTTTCTCTTAATAGTATTATCCACATATAGCGTGAATGATCGCCAATCAACACATATATGTATCATTTTTGTGCAGCTATGGATGGTGTGATCGGCCTACAAAGGTCTCCGTGTATGAGTTGGAGAATATTAGTTGCATTGATACATTGTTGCTTTTGGAAAGACTTGTCTGACTTGTTTTCCAAGTAAGCAAGAAGCACATGTTTCCTTCTCGATGTTGAGCAGTGATAATACCGATAACTAACTCTTTTGTTGCCATTGTGTTCATAGTTTCGGAGCCAAAATGCCCTAGTCTTGCATGCCATCTGGATGAGTCGCTTAGCGCCAGAACTTGACGGCACCTAGTTCTATTCTCAACTTCCATGATTACCTTGTATAACTGGTTCTTGTAAATTCTTGCCTTCACCGATAAGTTCCTGTCTTTATCGTATAACATTAAGCCATCTTCTTTTGTTCTCATATCACAACCTGCTTCTGTGGCCTGTCCAAGACTAATAATGTTACTCCTTAGGTCAGGTATGAGGTAGATGTCAACAAAAACCTTTCTCTTCCCTTCTTTGCATATAAAGACGATTGATCCCTTTTCTTTGATATCAATGCGAGAATAATCACCAAAACGAACCTTTCCTATAGTTCCTTCGTCAAGCTTTGAGAAATAGTTATGTTTCCAGTCATGTGATTACTGGCTCTGTTATCTAAGTACTATATGTTGTCTCTTTTGCAATGTGTTTAAAAGATATTAGGAGTAGTGTTATTGAGATATACTACTCTGTGCATCATTAATTCACTGGCTTCTTGGGTATTATCTTCTTCATTCTTTGAGCTTCTTGGAGTTTAAGTAACCTACTTGGGCAGTTAGATGCAAAGTGGCCAGTTTTATCCCATTGATAGCATATAACCTTTGATTTATCTCTTCCTTGTTTAAAACCGCCGTTGGGTTTTACCATAGCGCCCACAACCTCTACCTCTAAAATCAAACCGACTTCCTTGACCTCTGTTTCTATCATAGTTTTCTTGATAGGTTTGAGAATCCATGTTAGCTTACATGAGTTTTCCTTGATCCTCTTCTAGATCTTCATCATGTATTATTTCTTCATAAGCTTTCAGCCTACCGAAAAACTCCTCAAAACTCGTTGTATTGAGGTTAAGAACTTGTTCAAAAGTAGCAATTATATGTATGTATTTCTTTCTTTGGAGGCTATTAAGAAACTTCTTGACAAGTTGGTACCTCAATAGTTTCTCCAAACGCTGCTGATTTGGTGGATAGCTCCAAGAGTTTGGCTGAGAACTCATCAATGGTGTCAGTTTCTTTCATCTTCATCCGACAAAATTGTCCATTAATGTTTGTAACCTAGCTTCACGTACTCTATCAGCTCCGGCGTGCCTGGATTTTATTGCCTCTCATATTTCTTTTGAAGTATTAAGGTTTCCGACTTGTAATACAAAAGGTTGTGGTCTGGATTGAAATAAAGTGCTCTTCCCATGTCGTTCTTCTCTCCATTGTGTACTCCAGGTTCTACAGTTTCACTTACCTTGTGTACCCTAAGTGCGACGTTCATCCGCATTCTGCACACCGAATAGTTGGCCGCCTGGAGCATTGGACACTGGATTGTTGAAGGACTACTCTCCTTCGACTTCGTTGATGTAACGGTTAACTCTCCTATGTTTGTTTTCTCACAAAACATTGAACGCGATCCCTTGAGTGCTCTTGTTTATTTTAATAATGCTTTGATACCAACTATTGAAGTAAAACGCTTTTTTATTGCTTTAAAAACTAACTCAAAACTAAAACTCTTACTAATCTTGTAAGTTACACCACACCTTGGTATTTCTTTACATAGTGAAATATAATTTCTAAACACAATAGGTATCTAATGTTTATATAACTCCTAAACATATTTAATTTTTTTTTCCTAATCCATATCTTGGTAGGAAATTGATAACTTTCTCCTTAGTTTATTTCATATTTAAACCAACACCTCTTATGTGAATTACTTTAGAAATCATATAAAAAATACAAAACAGTAGTATAGATACACATACAATAAACAACAACGCAAATATGGTAAAGCTGATAATATATGAAAGATAAATTTAAAGCATAGATAAAAACAATTAAAGAGAAAAATCTGTTTACGTATAGAGTAGAATTTAAGTGCCAGGAAAGTGGATAACGACGGTGAAGACAGTGACGAGGCCGAAGTAAATGAAGGAGTGAAGAAGGATTGAGTATCCGCTCGTCTCCATCTTCCCAAAGTCTACAAAGTTATTGTTGCCAGGAACCTGAAACAGCAACCCCGGCGTCAGAATCACGAACAACACAGTCGCTATAATTGCAGGTATCCACTCCGCCATTTCTTGATTCTTCTTCGTTGTTATCGAGGAAGAGAGTTTGATACGGAGAGAAGTTATATTAATTAATAGAGACTTAAAGAGAGAAATATCTTTCTTGATAACGAAGATCATTTTGAATCCCTTGAGGTTGGTGAAATAGCATATAGTGATGTGGCTTACATGTCAGCAATATCGTGGTCAAACTGTTGGTTGATGTCCCCATGAAGAGATTCGCTAGACAATGGTTGGATGGTCACTGTCATGATCTCATCTCTAATATTGTTAATCATTGCATTAGTGCATACGGTTTCGTTGACTGAAAGAAGTTGAAACTTCATCAAGTGGATAAATGGAAGAGCAATAATAAATTTCTGATAGAAATAGTAATAATAAATTTCTGATATATATGCAAATTTGCATGCATACATTTGCGTACATATATAGTTTGTATTTTGGTGCGTTTAGTTATTTAAAATATATTTTTTTTTGGGGGGGGGGGAGGAAAAGTGCGGAAGTGTTTCACAATTTTAAAAGAAACTATTTAATATATGTTTTTCCCAAAAAACAAGCTAATCTTTTTATTTGATAAAACTTTTATATGATGGAAATTGCAATTTTAATACAGAATTTATATATTAGTAAGTATTTACATAATCTGTGTTTGAAGTTCTATATATAATTACTTTGTTTACTTGTATAAGGTGGGTAAATTTGAGGGCCACTAAGGAAAATTCTAGCCGTTATCATATATTGTTATTTTTAAATATTAAAAATTTAGATAAAATCTTTTTCCTAAGTGTCATTACCCAATTTTATTACAGTTGCATACTTTTATAATTTTGATCTACTATTTGTGAATAAGTCTGGAATTTATATGTTATATTCAATTTTTGAACTTATATAGAAAAGTAATTTTAGGAGGATCTTCTTCTTCTTAGTTTCTTTTTATTTTTGACGACAAAAGCCTCTTTTATTACACATGGATCATGAGGTGGTCTGGGAATCCAAACCGTAATAGAACAACTAAATTACGGTTAAAAAAACGAGCAGTCCTAGCTAAACCATTAGTCGCCGGGTTAAACTGTCTTGGTATGTGGCTGATTTTGGAGTCTTGAAATCCTTGTCGCAGTGTTAGAAACTCTCTTATCTCCGTTGAGAAGCCCGGCCACTTCTGTGGGGCTTGAATCATTGCTATAACCTCTTTGCAATATATCCAAAAGTGCTGAGATGATGTATGTTGGAGCATTGCTTCTATAGCCCAAGTGAGTGCATCAATATCCGAATGCAAAGAAGACATACGGTTGTCGTTTGTTCTTCAACCCTATTTGTTGTTCTAATCATTTTTCATCCTTCCATACCCATCCAAATCCACTAAGTTGCGCCTCAGGATTCCAGGATCCATCGAACAAACAAATATTTGACAAGCTTGGGGCATGTGTATTTGTTTGTTGGATCTATGTATGTTGTACATGCGTGTTTGCCTCCAACCACGCTCTACATTCACTTTCGGCATGTCTAATGAGTTCCAGGGGGTTCCGATCTATCCCTTTGAAGAGCTTATCATTACGAGCTTTCCAGAGATACCAAATTATCCATGGATAAGGATCCATATCCAACTTCGGGTCTTTAATCTCATTATTTCTCCAAAATAAATAATCTAGGTTGACGTAAGCACTAGAAACAAAAACAACACTTGGACACGAAGGCATCGAGGCAAGGGCCCAAGCTTGTAAGGCAAGGGGACATTCAAAAAAGCATGACTGACTGTCTCGTCAGGTTCCCCGCATCTTGGAAAATGATTGTCACAACGCATATGGAACCTTGTCAAATTTCCTGTGACAGTTATGTATCATGTCACTAACTGTCAGATCAAATGCTTTATCTTGGGAGGAGCGCTTATTTTAGTAAAACTCGGCTCCACAACCTCAATATCATGGCTTTGACTTAAGATGTTTCTTGCAACCCAATAGCCTGATTTTATTGTATACATCATGTATCGTGTATAGCTCCACCTTAATTTATCATCATGATATGACTGGCTTATAGCCAGTCTTCGAATGACATTTACATCTTTGGGAACAATAAGGTTCTCCAGTAGATTGATATTCCACACTTTCGGATCTCCAGTGATCAACTCGTTTACGGTCATTCTCAAGTCAGTTCCATATTGAAAAGGCTGAGAAGGTCGGGCTGGAACAGTGGGAATCCAAGGATCTTCCCATACCCGAATCTGATGTCTTGAACGTACTTTCTAGTTTATTCCCAGGCACAGAAATGGCCTTTTTGCCATCAGACTCATCCACACGTAAGCTGGAGACGCTATATCAGTGTCCATAAATGCTTTGATAGGAGTTGGAGATTAAATTTGTGTATCAGCCTAAAGCCCATGCCTCCTTCCTTTGGGCAACATAAATTTTCTCATTTGGCCCAATGCATCCCTCTCTTTGGAGGATTCGAACTCCACTAGAATCTAGCTATCAAACTTGCTAATTTTTCACATATCTCTAGCGGCAGAAGGAAACTAGACATAACATATGTCGGGAGCGCTAAGGTAATGGCCATTTTGAAGACCTCTTTTCCCCCTTTCGAGAGCCACCGTCCTGACCATCCATTAATTCTATGATCTAGCCGATCCTTTAAGAAAGCAAAAAAATTGCATTTTGAACCACTTATGTTCTCTGGGATGCGCAAGTATTTCCCCATACCACCTTCATTTTCAATGGCTAGAGTGGCGTTGATCACCTTCTTAACCATGAGTGGGACCCGTTTACCAAATATGATTGATGACTTATCAAAATTTATACATTGTCCCGACGCCTTCTCATAGACCTTATTCACTTTCATTACTTCATCACATTCACGGGGCTATACCTTACAAAAGAGCATGCTATCTTCAGAAAATAACAGATGAGATATACAAGGGCATGCGCGAGTTAGTCGCATCCCCATTATCTTTCCCTGACTCTCTGCCTGATCAAGAAGGCCAATGAGCGCTTCCGTTCATAAGATAAAAATGAAAGGAGACAAAGGATCTCCTTGTCGCAAACCCCTTTGTGGGACAATGTTTCCTCTGGATTGACCATTCATCAAAACTTGGTATCTCATCGTAGATACACATCGTATAATCCAGCTGATCCAGAGATCTGAGAAACCCATCTTAATTAGTATTCTTTCTATGAAGATATATTCCATCCTATCATAAGCCTTGCTCGTATATGTTTTTATTGCCATACGCTTATGTCTTCCGCCTGGTTTCGTTTTCAAAGCATGAAACCTTTCATGGGCAATCATTATGTTATCATTAATTTGACGTCTAGCAACAAAGGAAAACTGTCTCTGAGATTCGGTCAGGTATGAGCTTCTTAAGTCTCTGGCATAGGACCTTAGAGACAATCTTATAACTCACATTGCATAGGTTTATAGGGCGGAACTCAACCATCTCTGCTGGTCTATCTTTTTTTTTTTGGGATGAGGCAAATGTTGGTATCATTTAACCCTGGGGCTACAGTCCCATTAAACAGAAAGTCATTGACCATATGAGTCAAATCTCCCTTCACAATGTCCTAAAATTTCTGATAGAACAGAGAACTCATACCATCTGGCCCTGGTGCCTTTTCTGGATGCATTGCAGATAGAGCTAGTTTGACCTCCTATTATGTTACCGGTGCAGTAAGATCATGATTCATTGACTCATTAATTGTTGTTCTGATATTGGCCATTACCTCATCTAGATCAGATGGGTCTGAAGAATCGAATAACGATCGGAAATAACTAGTCACAATGGCCACTAATCCCTCTTCGTCCTCCACCACATTTCCTTGAGCATCAAACTCGTAATTTGATTCTTTTCCCTTCTCCATTTTGTTAAATGTTGGCCAAACTTTGAGTTTAGATCTCCGACTTGATGTGAAGCCACATGACTCTACTTTTTTGCTTCCAAAACAATTTTTCAGCCTTAAGAGCCTTACATAATTCTTTCAGTGCTCCTGAGAAGTCTTTCGCAGAGACATTATCATCATTGTACATGGTCTCTATCTCCTTCAACTCCTCCATTTGCTGCTCAGAATTCATGTCATTCTCCTTCCTCCACTGACTGAAAGCATTACAACAAATAGAAATATGGGTCATAATATTTGCATCTAAAGGTAATTAAGGAGAATTCCATCCTTCTAGGAACACATTCCTTATTTCATCACTATCTAACCATCTCTTATCAAATTTAAATTTGTTTTGTTCGCTTTGAATAGTTTAGATAGTATGTTTGCAAGGACTAAACGATGGTCTGATCCCCAAATTGATAAATACCTCACAGCCGAATAAGGAAATTTTTCATGCCATTTTTCATTCCCAAAGGCTCGGTCAAGTCTACATCTGACTGTGTTTACACCTCTCTTTCCAACGCAAGAGAGTTGGTTTCCCGAGTAAGGAAATTCCAACATTCCATAATAGTTATCATCTGTTTAAATAGGAGTAAAGAGGTATCATAACACACCATTCCTCTTTCTTTTTCCTCGTGATAAGTAATTTCGTTAAAGTCACCAATCATGAACCAAGGTCTATCTTTTAACATCTTGAAGCGCGTAAGTCACTCCCAAACCAATTCTCTATGGTCTAGAACATGGTCCCTATAAACAATAGTCATATAGACTTTTATTCCATCAATTTTTGCAGATACATCAATCATACGATTATTAGAAAATAAAACATCAATTTTCAAATAATTCATAAAACACAAAGCTAAGCCACCGCTTTGGCCATGAGGCCCAATGGTATACAACTTATTAAAACCTAGGACATCCTGACTGTCTTGCATCAACAGCTTCCTATTCTTCGTCTCAGAAATGAACAAGAGTCATGGGCAATGCTTCTAACACATCTCTGTGAGGTGTCGAACTGTGAGATTGTTCCCTATCCCTTGAAAGTTCCAACTGAGTGCCTTCATAGATGAGGTTCTTGTGGGTGTTTGGAACCCACTGAACCTTTCTTAACTTCCTTAGCGCAATTTTTCTGATTCATTTTGTTCAAACTTGCAGATGAATGTCATGATGCAGAGGCCAATACACCTCCATTAAAATGTGGAGAGGCTCGCCACCTCACGTTTTGGATGATTCATGGGGAAAATCACACGAGTAACGCTTCTCGATCTTTTTTTTTTTTTTTGTAAAAAATACAAAATATCAGGTGAACTAATATGAACCTCCATAGCTAATGCAACTTGTTTCTCCCCTTCATTAAACATCACCAACGCCTTATCATTGGACTCCATATTTCCCTCTTCTCTATTTACATTGTTATCCTCCTCCATTAGGTAACAAGTTTTACACTGTTCAGTCAAGAGATCATCTTCGTCCATATTCAGCGCCTCATTCTTTTCCACCCTTTTAGTTTCTTTATTGTTGTAAAGAAAAAGAAAGTTAATTTACAATAAAAACTAAAAAAATATTAACAATTGTGGACCCGTATTTATTTTAACAATTCAAAACAGTTATAATATATATCTATTTTAAATAAAGCAGTCAACTAAGTTTAATATATCTTGATTAGCTATGTATATAATTTATTATTCTTTCAGTATATTGAATTAAAAATTATATAAAATAATAACATGAGAAAAATAGTATAGTCCATCTATTTAACGTATTGAAATTAATTTTAATTATTTTAATTTAAAATTGAAATGAGTTCATTTATTTTGGAGAATTTTCAAATATGACTCCAAATTTGATTTTAGCCCGTAAAGTATACCCAAACTTGAATCAAATGGTAAAATAACCCCAAAACTAGTGAACTTACAACAAATCCCTTTTGACGATACAAAAAATCAAAATTCATTTTTACGAATATAACCTCGTAAACTCTTCTAAGGTTTTGTAAGTTATATAAGGTTCTGTAAGTCTTCTATAAGACTTCCAAGTAGTCTTCTATAAGACTTATAGTAGATATTAAAAACAATTTAGAAATTTTATAAAAATTATTTTTATGTGGGAAAATTTGAAAATCATGTAATTATAAAAATTTATTAATGATATAAATTAAGATCATGTAAAATTGAGTTGTAACATATATGTGTTTAATTTAGTGTATATTAAACACTTTTAAAGTTGATTTTGGTAACATATATTATAATATTGTATTTATTATTAGGATTAGATTTTGGAAGCTTAACACTTGTTTTTAAAAATTAAATTTTGACTTATATGTGTTTTGTGTATATTAAACACTTTTAAATTGATTTTAAGTTTGATGAAGTGTTTGTTTCTAGTTAGTTAGTTATTTTGAGTTCGGATTTATGTGACTTAAGTCTTCCAAAAAATAAAGCACTAGAAGAATTTTACGGAAGTCTTTTGGGCGAATAGTAAATTTAGGGTATAGAAAACTTAGTTGAAAGTCTTCTCAATCAAAAATATATAATTTTATTGGAATTTTTGTCTGCTTATATTGATTTTTTTACGCATTCTCTCTTTTCCACTCAAATGACTGCAACAAAAATGTAATGTACCTAATTCTATTTTTTGTTCAATAATGTTCCTCATTCTAAAATCTCCAACCTCTCTATAATCTATCTGAAAAAGAACAAATTTGTTTTATCAATTTCTCATTTTTATCTCATGTCTTTCTCACCGATTTATTTTGTTTTTGCAGATTTTTCATTACATGGTTCTCATCTTCCACTACTTTAAAGATAGATCTATAAGTCAATTTTTTTCCATCTCATAATCTCTTGTTTCTTAAAGCACTTAAAAACTATTTTTGTTATTTTAAGTTCTGACCTTATTTTTGAAGTTTTTCAATGTTTGAAGTCATTTGAATGCTTTTGGATATGCATGTTTTTCAGATCTGAGACAAACTTGGAAGACATCCATGGAAGTCTTCTCGGAAGCCGTCTAACATTTGATGCACTAGAATACTTCTTGGAAGTCCCATTTCTCCTCTTTCATAACAGATCTGAGCGTTTTGGTAAGTCTCCATGACAAAATTATGGTAATTCTCTGGTTGCATAAAGATCTTACATTTTTTCATAAACTAAAACTGCCAAATCTCTTGAGTCTCTTAGAACTTAAAAACACCAACTTTATATCAATTTATCATTTTTTTGTTTCATGTCTTTCTTAATAATTCAACTTGTTGCAAGTTTTTTATTACATGGTTCTCATATTCTACTACTTTAAAGGTAGATCTAGTTTTTGGATATATATTTTTATGTGTTCTTTAAAGGTAGACCTATCTCATTTTTCACTCATTTCTTTTTGTTTTGAAACCATTTGAAAGTTTTTGAATTTGAAAAACATTTTTCTCTTGAGTCATACTTTGAAAGACGTAGGGGAAGTCTTTTAAAGTGTAATGCACTAGAAGTATCTATAATAATTTTGTTTAGGGTTTGTTTTTGTGATTTCTTTGTCTACTCCAAAAATTGTTAATTCTTTTGTAAATTTAAAGAGATATTAATAAAAAAATTGGTGAATATTTTCATGTACATAATATTATCTTGCAAAAAATACTTGAAATTATAGAAGTTATTGATAAAAATTCAATAGCAAAACACAATAACACAAAAAAATAGTCAAAATTACTACGACTAAGGGAGAAAACTTCTCAATAAAACTTAACCAAATTCAAAATATATCAAATATTACATAAGTTCAAATATATAACATTTTCACTAGAAGTATTTTCAGAAGACTTAAATATAAAGCGAAAAATAGAAATATAAGCGAGAAATTTAAGCCGAAAACACAAATATTAAGTGAAAATTGAAATTCAAATTTGATGAAAGTGAAAACTTATATCTTATTATCTAAGAAGACACATTAAACCATATTACCTGATATTCTAGAAGTTACTTAACACTTTTGGAAGTTAAAAAACATATCTTTAAGTTACTTAACAAGTTTACAAGAACTAACGCAGAAGACTTCCACGGATGTCTTCTCGGATTAGCTAGATACATTAATAAACATGAATATTGGTAACCTCATAATTAAGATCAGTTAGTTATGAATTTCATTGAGGAACCCCAATATCAACTCATATACTTAATTAACAAGAAAATGTTAAAAAGTCTTTATAGTTTTAGAGAAAATGAAAGTTTATTAAACTTTGATGTAGAAGACTTCCACAGAAGTCTTCCATTTATGTCATTTTTGCAATTGAAAATTAACAAAGGAAGACTTCTAGAGAAGTCTATTCTACAACAGACTTCTTTCGAAGCCGTCCTTTGTAAATATTGGCTTACTTTTGTTTTTGAAAAAAATTCAAAATACCAGAGAAGACTTCCTGATTCTAGGATAAAAATGTTAGTTTTGAAATTCACTGAATTGTGTCAAAAATTTGAAATTTCTAGAAGACTTACATGAAAGTTTTCCCGAAGAAAAATAAAGGTTAAATAATACATTTAACTAGACGACTTCCAAGTAAGTCGTTTTATGTTACTTTGCAATTGAAAAATAAAACTTAAATATTTAATTTTAATTAGATGACTTCCATGTAAGTCTTCTAGTAGACGACTTATACGAAAGTTATCTGTGATAACCAAGGTTTGACTAGAATCTCGAGATAAAATTATGTTTAAAACTTCCGCGTAAGTTGTCTAGTTAAAATTAAATATTTTAGTTTTGATTTTCAATTGCAAAAGTAATCTGAGACGACTTTCACCAATAGTGAGAAGACTTCCACTGAGAGTTCGGAAGGCTTACACGGAAGTCTTCTGACGGAAATTTTTTGTGTAAGTCGTCTAGAGAAATTTAAATTTCCGACACAATCCGGTCAATTGTAAAACTAACCTGTTTATCTTAGACGACTTACCGGGAAGTCTTCTCTAGTTTTTTTTGATATTTTATTGTTAACAAAGAAAAGTTGGAAAACTTTCAGACAAGTCGTCTCTAGAAAACACACATAAAGTCAATTGCAAAAGTAACCTCTACATTGACCCGAAGACTTTCGTATAAATCTTCTACGACCAGAAGACTTAATCGGAAGTCTTTTGACGAACAAATCTGGAAAAAAAATAATTTCATACTTTCAACGAGTGAGATAACTTGATTAACTTTTCCTAGCACACATAATTTCACTAAGAAACATGTAGACTTGTTAATGATCAAGAATCATGAGTTTGAACCTTACAAAGTTGAGAATCAAAATCTTGAGTTTTTTTGGATGAATACAGAGAGAACATTAAAGAGATGTAGTTTTGAGCATAAAAATGAGATAAAATGATTGAAAATCGATTTTTAGATGCATAAAGAGCTTCAAATTGTTTGCTCGTGGCGGTTGGTGTATTGATAAGAATGTCAATACTGTAAATTCTTAATGAAGATGACGATGATAGAGTAAAATACTCATTTTTGAAAAAAGAAAAAAAATTTAATGGTTTTTTCGTGAATAATCCAATTTTTTTGGGGTCGATATTACAAATAAAAGTTTCAAAAAAATAATGGGTTAGTTTTGTGTTTGACTTTTAGTTTTGAGTCATATTTGCAAAAAAAAACCCATCTATTTTTGTAACCCTTTTTGCATTGGTCAATAGAAAGTTATTTAAATGCTGTAGATTTAAATATGACTATTTAGTACTTTATAATCTTAATATATAAATAGTATTTGTCGAGGTAAAACTAATATGTTCTGATATAATTAATATAAATGTGACTATATTTTATATAATGTTAAATATAATTATATTTCTCAATGGTATATACATATAAAACAGGGTTGTTTTAACGTTGTGTTGAATATAGGAATACATTCACGAGATGTTACAGGTGTTGATATTGTAGTTTTGAATAACGATCACCATTTGATGTTTTAACAAATGTCGTAACTAAGCTGTTTTAGAAAGGTTTCATATCACTGATGTTAGTAATTTTATGTTTTACAATTTGAGAAAACTATTGCTGAATCATCTTTGATCTTTTGATAATGTTTTAGGTTTAATTTTTCGTTATGGTAGAGCGTCTATTTACAAGGTTTTGTAAAGTAGAGATAAGCTTTTGATTAAATAAAATCTAAAATCTAGAATATTAAAAAAAAAATCGGAGCATATCTTATATTTAAATAAAATACCAAAGAAAAACCGTTTAGTTGATTAATAATAAAAAAGAAATATTTCGTAGAACTTTCTTGTTAAATTTTTGTAACACTTCTCTATTAAAACTGATTTGCAACATGTTACATCACAAAAGAATATGACAATTATGATGAAAAACTAATGGTTTTTCCACACCGGAAAATAGCTAAAACAGACATGATTGATGATACATTACCAATACCAAATTGGTATCGTTTTGAAAATAAGGTGAATTAGATGTTTTTGTTCTAGCAATAGCAGACGAACTTCTAATACCTTAAACAAAATTACGAGTTAGATATGTCTTCTTTTTAACTGCCTTGATCAATTTTGTTCCGAGTTAGCTTCAGTTAAGCTACCGTTGAACAAGCTTGAACTACAAAGTACAAATATAGATAGTCGGGATTGGCGATTCACACCCCAAAATACCATGACGAAAATGCAGGCAAACAAGAGGGACAATGGAAGGAGAATCAGTTCCCAAACGCAACATGATCTGTTCCGAAAAGATGTTCCACCCCGATATTGAGAAGAACCGACATCTCTCCCTTCATCAACACGGTGAATAGAAGCAGAGACAACAGAGAACACCAGTAACTATATACTATGACTTTAACCAGTTTTCACCCATAGTTTTTGGAGTCTATTATATGTGTTTGGAATCTCTTTTATAGTCTTTTCAGATCCAAGTATGTTTTGGAACAATGTGGAGATTATAGAACACTCTAAAGATTATTAATGAGAAAACTCGTAGCTATTAAAGAAACCATAAGTCACAGTCGAGATTCATGAAAAGTGTTAATTGACACTGCCTCCTTGGCGTCAATCGATACTGCCTCCTTGGCGTCAATCGACACTGCCTCCTTGGCGTCGGTTGACACCCGCGCGAGTAGACAGGACGAATTTAATCAAGACCGACTCAAGCCCCGAAGATGCACATAAATTACAAGATTATCCCTAAGTGACTTATACCTCGAATTTAGGTGTTTTTGCCATTGTTTGGGCAAGATACCACCCACAACTACTTATCATTGTTAGAAGCTTTTAGTTATTGTTTGGAGAGAAGATCAAGAACTCCTTCAGAGCTTTTGTGTTGGAACTCCAGTTTTTCTGCGTTATTTTATTTATGCTTTCTATTCAGATTATTGTTATTGTTGCTTAAACATGTCTGAGTAGTTTCTCTTGTTAGATTTAGGATTTTCATTAGGGTTTATATGAATTACTGAAACATATAATTGCTAGGGTAAATCTTTGGGATCCTTCATCAGAATTGGACTTCGGATACTGATAACTACGACATGCGAAGTTGAACCATGAACTTAGGATACTAATAACTACGACAATAGGTTCATTACCTGACATTAAATCTGCTGAGCTAGGTTGTTAGATACATGCGAGAGCTGATCTAAATTAAATTAGTAAACATATCTATTAGAATTTTAATGCTTTCCTAAGAAAGCACTGATCGACACCCACGCCATAATATTGATCGTGCTTGCTCCTTATTAGCATGCGAAGGCTTGAACAAAGAGTTAGTCATCTGATTAGACTCACAACGAGAATTGGATTTCTTACTACTACATTCGAGTTCTAGAACGGTTTATCACACAACCTTAGCATCTATACTTCCTAACTATATTGCCTGAAACCCTAAGTCTAGCTACTTTATCATATTGTTTACAAACCAACTGCTTTACTTGTTCGTTAATATTTACTGTTTTATTAATATCTACCTAGCTTAATCTTGATTCTCTATAGTCTATTGTGTGCTCACGCTCCATGTAGATTCTATCCCTAAATACTACAACTGAGCCTCTTATTTGAGAGAGAAAGTTTCTCTAGGGTAAATTCAGTGATATTAGTAACTAACTGCTATAACAAGCTAGAAGTTGAAACAGAGCTCAAAACTTAAGCAAGATAACCTAAACTTAGATTTTCCATAAAAATTTAAGCAAACCACTAAAACAAATGAACATGACCAAAGAAAAAAACACAAGAATCTACCCTCTCATGACACCACTGAGGAGAACTGGACACCGAAGAAGGCATATCGAAAATCTTTGACGAAAGTTTCAGTTGCGGCGGCGAGACCTAATTCTCTCGCGGCTCTATTTATCCATGATACAAAACTCACAAAATCTACTATAGCAAGTCATGGACTCAACTAACTTTCTTGTTCAAAAAGTTTAAATATATTTTAAAGTATTTTTTACATCAAAAACTCATTCTATTTCTCAACAAGAGGTGATATGAGAATAAAAACCGAAATAGAACAACCAACAAAATATAATTCCCTATGAAAAGCATGTGCATTCTTAGTTAAAAAGTCTGCTGTCCGGTTTTGCGTCCTCGGGTTGTAGAAAAGCTTGAAGTTCTGGAATCTTCCTTATAAACATGCTGTCTCTGTTATTTCAGTTAAGTATCTGTGCAATGCCGTCAGGTCTTAAATCATCGAAAGAACATCCTTGCAATATGTCCTGAGGTGCTGACATGTTGAAAATTGAAGCATGCTCTCCATAGCTCAAATCAATTCTTAAGTTCTGTAGGCAAAGGGAACAACCATCTTCCTTTATTTCACAGCCCCAACAGTTGCTCCTTCCCTGAGTCATCGTTCCAAACCCAACAATATCCATTGTACTATGACTCAGATGTACACGAGCCATCTACCAAACTAACAGTCTGTAAGCATAAGGCTTGAAGTCTTTGTATTGTCATCCAACCATGCTCGACATTCACCCTCAACATGTCTTATCAGTTCTGCCGAGTCTCTTGTGCTTTCTATGAAAATTTATCATTTCGGACTTTCCCGAGAAACCATATTATACATGGACAAAGATCACTATCCAACTCGGGGTCTTCTATGTCATTCTTCCTCCAGAAAATATTCTAAACTGGAATATACACGAGTTACTGGAAAAAATGTTGGGCATGAAGGAGTAGATGAGAGAGCCTATGTCTGGCAGGTGAACAAACAGATTAATCCAGTTCTACAAATCTAGGCAAATTATTCATATAAGATGACATATATTTTGTGGTTCATTGATTTCCAGCAATGGCTTGCAGCTTTGTGATACTATGTTCCATTACCTCAGCTTTTTATTCACGGTGCATGATAATTCTTGCAACCAGTACCCCGATTTAATCGTGCATTGTCCACTTTTTGTGTAATTCCAAAAACAATTATCCTCGCTATTGGATTGGCTTATGGTCAAACTCAGAATGAGCTGTATATCTTCTAGAACAACTGGGTTCTCCAGCATATTAACATTCCATTCTTTAGGCTCTCCATGTATGAAGTCACTCACTGTCATCCTCTGATGTACTAAGGCAATATGTAGAGATGATCTTCCAGGGATCGTAAGAATCCATCCGTATTACCATACTCTTATCTGAAAACCTGAATGCACTTTCTGTGAGATCACCAAAGTCAGTAATGGCCTAGCAACCTTTAAATTTTTTTAGACATTAGATGGGTTACCACTAGTTGTTGTTCGCAAAGGCAAACTGAGTATATAGTATTTATGACGAAGAACTGGAAACTGAATCAATCTCCGTAGTTGTTCACTAACAAAGCCATATTAAATTCATGGATCAAACGAAATCCCATACCACCTTCTTTTTTCAGATAGCACAATTTCTCCCATTTTGCTCAATGCAGACTGATATCACTCAAATTACCCTATGAGCAACTTTCTCTCTCGAATAGGAGTTTTAGTTTTAGTACTTAATGATTGAATCCACAGGTTGTATGGGCAAACTTTACTAGATGTGTTATGATTAGGATAGGCCGTAAACTATAAAGCAGTAAATAATAGTGATTGATAAAGGAGTTGGTTTGTAGAGAATAATGAAAAATAGCTAGACTTAGGATTTCATGCAATATAATTATGATATACAGATGGTAAGCTTGTGTGATCAACCGTTCTAGAACTCGAATGCACTAGTAAGATATCCAGCTCTCGATGCGAGTCTAACTAGATCACAAAGCCTTTGTTCCAGCTAACACATGTGAACAAGGAGCGAGTGTAGATCGATTCTATGGTATGAGTGTCGATCGATATTTCCTTAGGCAAGCATTAACGTCCTAATTGACATGTACACTAGGTTAAATATACCAACCGTCGCATGTATCTAACAACATAGCTCAGCAGAATTAATTAAGGTAACGCCTACTGTCGTAGTTATCAGTATCCTAGTCTCAGGGTTCTAGTTAGCTACTCTAGAACAAAAAAAATAAGCACAATTCTGATGAAGGATCCTAGAAGATCACCCTACCAATTCTATGTCTCATCAATTCATATAAACCCTAAATCTAACAAGAGAAACTACTAAGACATGATTAAGCAAAGCATAACAAACATCTTAATAGAATGCATAAAGAAATAGATTAAGAAAACTAGAGTGCCAATACAAATCTCTGAATAAGTTTTGATCTTCTCTCCAAAACTAAATAACATCAAACTTCTAATTGTTTTAGGTTTGTGTTTTTGGTGGTGGTGTTGTCCAAACAATGACAAAACACATAAATAATATGTATTATGTCGGCCAGGGGTAGTCTTGTAATTATGTGGAACATTTGGGATTGAGTCGGTCTTGACTTTAAGTCGGTCTGTCTACTCGTGGGGGTGTCAATTAATACCAAAAAGGTAGTGTTGATTGACAGCTCTCATGGATCTCAACTCCGACTTCTTATTTCTTCAATAACTAGGAGTTTCTTCATATTAAGCTCCAAAATGCTCCATAACCCCATATTGCTCCAAAACATACCCGGACCTGAAAACACTCTAAAATAGACTCTAAACATATTTAATAGACTCTAAAAACACATATACTATTGGTGAAAACTAGTAAAATCCATAGTATATCAACTTCAAAGACTTATACTTTTGCTTGTCCTCAAGCAAAACATAGAACACTCAAATAAAAATGTTTAAAAGAACACGGACTCACATAATTTTTTAGACTTTACTACCTTCACCTCTGCAATGTTGCAAGCCACATCAGAATGGTACCAACTTCAGGGGCTCTTCCATTTACTATACCTTAGCTTAGTAACCAAATCTTCCATCACACTGCTTAGCTGATATTTGCCTTACTAACCCCTCTATTGACCTCATTTCTGCAAATAAATGTGTAGACTAAATATTGGGAGTATCGATCAATGAACACATGAACTCTTACACCAACAAGTATGTGGACACACAAGTAGTCTTCTCTGATCTTTGTCCTCTCTCTCCTCTTTCTGTGAATCTTTTTCTTTTTCTTTCTTTTTTTCTTTTTTTTTATTCTAATGAATCAGTTACGTTTATGCAGTCCGTCTTGTTCACTTTTTTACTTTTGAGAAAGTGTTGACGAATAATGGGAACATAGGAAATTTTCCTACCCCTCGCTTCCAACAATGTCTGATCATTCCTTTCCAAACTATAGTAATAGGGTTATAGGAAATTTCCTACCCCTGTGCATCTTTCAAGAAATCATCTTATTCTTTTTTTATAGATGTCGAAGAGAGATGAGAGAAGGGAAACGGTAACACACATACTTTTACCTTCCAGACTTACAGGAGGAATCCGATCCAGTGTATACAAAGCCCGAAAATAAGAAAGCTAAGTTGATTAAGTTTGGAAGTCATCTTTGGTTCCTTTAGACTTCTTAGCTAGCATGGTTGTTATTGGCAGGTGATCTACTTATGTGTTTCCATTTAGTACACCCTGCAATCAATAACTTTAAAGAATGGTGCTAGAGAGTGGTTAGATAATAAGTAAAAATTGAAAAAGTTCATCATCCCCTTCTTGACTCTATAAAACTCTTTAAAAACATATAAAGCTCAAAATAAAAAACAATATCAGTAAAACCTCCCCTAGACTTAAACAACACTATCCCTAGTGTTATACAATCTAAGACTGGTGGAAAATAAATCATAAGGACAAAATTTAACAAGCAACAAATAGTATACTTGTTTGCTGATGGTGAGTGTCGACTGACAAAGTTAAGTGGAGATCGATCAATGCTCGTGCTGCTTTGTTGATCGACATTGATCAAGTGTCGGTTGATCTCAGTAAAGACTCGTCTTCCTCGGGGTTTTTTTTACCTGAAAGAAAATAAACACGAAAAATCAGTAAAAATGAAAAGTAAAACTAATTTCAAGCTTACTAAATGAGCTGCCTCCGATCAAGCGCTTGTTTATATTATTTAGCTTGAGATTTTGGATGTTTTGGCTAGTATGGAGGTAACAAACACTTGTTGGAAAACAATGATCCAAATCTTCTATATTCATCTCGAACCAGTTTCCTACAAAGCTTTTAATGGCTTCTTCTCCTCTGGTATTGTCCTCTTGCTGTCTCTGAATGATCTCATGTCTGTAATCCACTTTCAGCTGCAGCTCTTCCATACACTTACTTAACCATCCAATGCTGTTGTTGAGAGGGCAGTAGACTGCATAAATCTTCCTATAATACTCATCAAACATCCTCTCCTGAGCTGTGTTGATGTCAGTTATTATCTCTTCAACTTGATCTTTCAAGTAGACCTCAGGACTGGCTGACATGGAGGTGTAAGGGGGGCTCTAGGCAACTGGAAACAGACATCACAATCTGATAGACTCAAATAATAGCATTCTTTACTATCTGCCATCTCAAATATTGTTCTCATATCCTCTTTTGTAACATTGATGATCCTTCCATCATCAGCCCGTGCATTACCCTCTTCATATTTGTAGACTCCATGCTCATCTGGTGCTACTACACTGAATTTTATCTTAGGTGGAATGGAGTCCTCAATCGAAAAATCTTCTCAGATTTCCGGAGTTGCTAGGGTATCTATTGATGGTGGTGGCTAGGTGTCGGTCGACGCCTTGCCATCATCTTCGTACTCTGTGCTGGAATTAGAATAGCAAACTGCCACAAATCCTTGATCATCTCCTATCTCAATATAGGGCATGTTTCCCCTGGCCACTTGAACAAGGTCATAAAAATCAGTCTCATTGATGAGTGAGAGATATATCCTCTTTGTCTTCATGTCAAAAACAGCTCCTACAGTAGCCATGAAGGCTTTCCCAATTAATAGAGAAGAATTCTAATCTATCTGAATATCCATAACATGAAAATCTACTAAAACTAGGGCATTAATTTTTACCAGAAGGTTTATGACAATCTTTCCTGAAAACACCTTGGAGCAATGCACAAAGGCAATGAATCACTAGAATGTTCAATCTTCAGACTCATCTGCTCAGCCACCACTCTACGCATAATACTGATTGAAGAGCCCGTGTCGCATAGTGCATTAGGATATTTATGACCTCCAATCATGCAGGCAACCTCAATGTCCTCTTTTGTCTCTCATCTCTGTCTGAAAAACATCCAGTCTGTGGATCCAATAAGCATCATCGAATGGCATGTCCACTAGGATCCTCATCATCCGGTTGGTGAAACTATTCATCTCTTTTTCATTAGCTCCGCTCTTTAGATGCTTAGGAAGCTTGTTCTTCTTCCTCTTAGAAGTTTTCACTCCTTTAGTCTGCTGACCAATCATAGGCTCTAATGCATCATTGATTTTTTGACTGGTGTCCACTTCTGGCTTTGTTGATGAGATGAGTGTCATAAAACATTAAGACGTTCTACATCAATAATGGGAAATAAAACTCGGTAAGTCACCGGTGGGTGTCGATCAACTAACAAGTTAGGGTGTTGATCGATTCTTTCTGTTTCACAAGAACTTATGGACTCAACATGGGGTATCAATCGGTCCTCAGCCTTAGGTATTGATTGGTACTCAACATCGGGTGTCGATCGTTACTCAGCCTCAGGTGAACTACATTGATGGGAATTATTTCCAGAGACAAGAGAATCCAGGTTCAACCAGGAACTCCTATTGTCAAAGGAGTAATTTTAATCAGGGATCACAACAGAAGTCCTTCAACAACAACATGACTTATGGATTTTCCTACTACCAGAATCCTCCTCCCAAAGCTCAGGAAAGCAAGATCGAAACAATGGTGACAGAGTTTTAGAGGGACAACAGAAGATGACTGTGCATTTCAATGGAAAAATGGATGGTTTGTACCTCAACCTCAATACCAAGTTCGAAAACCTCAGCACCCATATGAAGAAGTTGGAGAATCAAGTGATGTAAACAAGTGTAACCACTAGGAGGTATGAGAGCCTGATTAAGGATAAAATGGAGACTGCACAGAAGCACCACATTAATGCATTGATTGATGATAATTTTTTTGGAGGAAGTTAATAGAGATAAGCTCCGAGAAGGAGATTTTCATGTAGAAAGTTCTATGTCATTCGGAAATTCTCATTGGTGTCGATCGCCACCAATAAATGACCATCGATCGACAGTGAATCCTGTAATATCAGTGGCTTCGTGTGAATCGACTAATGTTGATCGACAAAGAATTCGGAGTATCGACCGATAGAGTAATAGATGTGTCGATCGACAGTGCCACCTGAGCATTGATCAACAGATGAGAAAACCAGTTCGACTGCCGAACATCAATGCGAGTTTGATTGTTCGTCTGACCATGACGGTTTCAGAACAGAATACATACACGTCTGAAGCCATGGATCTTGATAAAGAAGATAAGGGACACTCCAAGAGGAAGCAGAAGATCCCCAAACATCAACATAGAGAAGCCAATGAAAAAGAGATGGATAGCTTTGCTAAAAGAGTTTTCAAAATTCCTCTAGATATTTCTTTTGATGAATCTTATTATTCTCACAGATTGTTGATGTTTTTTAGAGAAACAAGGGAGACAGATGATGATATAGAAATCATGTTCAGTCATCTCAGAGAAAGATGAAGCACATGACTTGTCTGAAGAAGAAAAGTGATCTTGGAAAGTTTGTGGTTCCATTCTTCATCAAGGGAAACAAATAACCCAATGCCCTTGATGAAAAACAATTAGAAGATAAGTTTGATGAGATTGCTTTTCCTCAGAGCCTGATGAAGGAAGATATCCCTCAGCAATTGGAACATATATCAGAGACTACAGCTGCCATACTTAGAATGCTATAGCTCAGTATTGAGTATCTACAAAGGAGAATGCATTCAGTGGAGGTTGCTAAGGAGATCATAAAGAATGAGAAAGCCAAAGGAGATGAGTCAATGAGAAGCTTCATTGGTACATGGTTTCAGAAGAGCAAAGAAGATGTAGACACTTGTTTTCTAAGTGTTGATCCCCCTCCATTCTAGTCAGAAAGTTCAAAACGTCGAGCTTAAGACGATAACCAAGTGCTGAGTGGGAGGCAACCCACTGTTTAGTAAGTTTTTATTTAGTTTTTACTTATACTGATATATATTTCGATTTTTACTTTGTTTTTATAGACTGTTTGAATCCACCATCGATCGAAACCATAGAGGCACCATCAGTCGACAATGGATCGCGACCATCGATCGACCACATCCGCCTACCATCGATCAACACTCTCTTACAGAGAGAGGTATCGATTTTTCTACTTAAACTATTTACTTATGATTTTCCTAAACCAATCCAGGACGGATTACATTGAGGACATTGTAATTTAAGTCAGTCGGAGGTTCGTTAATGCTATTTATTTGTCTTTGAGTTTTATTTCTAAAATTATATAAGTTTTTCAAAAAAATTTTATTTAGTCAATAAGGGGACTATGATCAAGATTTATTATTGACTAACCATGCTATAAGCACCATTCTTAGAAGGTTATTTGTAGAGATTACTAGAGATACCAAAGTGGATCATCTGCCACTATATCACACTTGCTTTGAAAGTTATAAGGAACCGAAGCTGATTTCCAACACTAATCCTGACAATAATTGCTTGCTACGGGATTTGGTATACACTTGATCGGATTCCTTCTACAAGTCTGGAAGGTAAAAGTCTATGTGCTTCTGATTCCCCTCTCTCTCCCCTTCAGAGTTAACAAGGAGTCGAACAGGATTTGGTGGCTACAACCATTAAAACACTATTCATATGATTCTAGAAAGAGATAAAGGTCAAAAAAAAGAAGTGAACATGACCTTGTGGCAAAAACCATTAGGGTGGCAAAAACCATTAGGGCTTGTTTCATGGAAGCATGTCCAAATATCTCTGTCAATTAAAAAAAATATACCCTCAAAAGAAGGGAGACATTGACTGAGAGAAGTGAGAAGAGAGAAGAGAGAGAGGAAAGGGAGCAGAGAAGACTACATGTGTGCTAAAATACTTGCTGGGGTAAGAGTCCATATGTTCTTTGATCGATACTCCCAGGGTAAATCTTGCACTTTCATTTTATGCAAAGAAATGAAATCAATAGAGGGGTGAGTCAGACTAGTATTCGCTAAGTTGTTGGTATAATGGATTTGGTTGCTATGCTAGGATAGGGTATATAAAGTTTCTCTGCGATTGACTTGCCAGGATGTGGTTCCAACAAAGAAGGGTGACAGTGAGAGAGTCGAAGTACAAGACTGTCATCGATCGATGACACTACCATGGCGTCCACCGATGTTACAAGACGAAGATTGATCGATGCTGCACACTTGCCATCGATCGACAACCAAATCACAGACATACGATTTCAAGCCAAAGTTAGATACAAATGACGAAGATGCCCTTGACGATTTTTGACCTAGATTTTTGGATTTTATATTTATACTTTATGTATTACACAAAAAAAGAAGAGGGAGTTTTAGTCTTCTATTATAGATTTAGGATTTTAGGGAAGAAGATTCACAACTGCTTAGGGAGATTTGTATTGGAACCCCTATATTTTTTTATGCATTATATTCAAACTATCGTTCTTGCTTTGATTATATCTGAGTAGTTATCAACTAGATTTAGGGTTGAATGATAACAATCATGGATTAGCCCAAAAATAGGATTCTTACGTTAAGTTAATATCCATGAATTGAGTTGTGCTTAATGTTTGCATTCTAGAGTAGCTAACTAGGATCTCAAAAGTAGGACATGGACGACTACGAGAGTAGGATATGTGCTATTATAGACTCCATTGAACTAGGTTGTTAGGCACATGCGAGAGCTGGTCTAATTAGCTTGGTGAACTTATCAAATCTCGTTCACACTTCCTTCTGATTATTGGGCTCCTATGACGGAATCGATGTCTGAAAGTTCCCGAAACTTTTGTTTTCTAAAAAAGAAAAAAAAAGTGCCGGAAACTAAAACTAAAAAAATTTGTATAAATTCAAAAACGATTATACAAAAAGTTATCATGAAAGACCCACCCAAGCAACAAAATAATGGAAAACAACTGTGTCCAACCTGCCTGGCGGCGAGTATAATGGGCCAAGTCCAACTTGCCATCATGCGAGTTGGAGCAGCTCGCTCAACTCGCCATCTGGCGAGTTGGATTATCATCACCCGTCTCGGTCCCGACCAGTTTCTCCTTTGAACACTGACAACACTGTCTCTTTTTTTGTCTTGAACGGAGTTACCGTTGGAACTTTATGATAAAAACTGTAAAGACTTGTTTTCTCGTACAAATTCAAATTGATCGTATAAAATGGCAACGATTGACTTAACACCAAAGTTGCCTTGACTCTACGAGTAATTTTAACTATTCATAAACCCAACGTCATACCAAAGATGTTCTCTCGAAGAAGTCGTAAAACTTTTAAGTCCAAAATGGCCCTAAAAGGTCTAAAACGCGGCTAAAAGCCCGCTTACCATTTTAGACGACATTGAGGCCAAGGATAATATGACAGTTTATCTATTGTTCATAGGAAAATATAAATGTCAAATTCGGAAGATAAATGTTAAATTTTCGAGGGATAATCATAAGAATCGAAGAAAAATGGAATACTTCCTCAAACTATAAACACGACTTGGGGCAAAAAAGGAAAGAAGAAACCACCTTAAGGAGGAGTATGTAAGGAACGACGATGCTAGAGACGAAAAATACAAAAAATACACAGCAAACGTAGCACTTAGAGAAATTTAGGTGATTTTCCGTTTTCTATTTTCGAGTTGTGACTCAACTAGGCTTGCAAGTCTTAGGTGGCTAGAACTAGGGAACTCGCCAACATCTCTTGCGGCCGAGGCTTTACCTTTGTGCATGTTTATATCCCCTCCATGCTCAAACACTGGGACCGCTGGAAAAGTTAGGGTCTCTTAACATTCCTTATTTTACGGAAATCGACGGTGCAAATTTCGGTTCCCACAATTTGGCACTAGATGAGGGGGGTGTTCTCGGCCTAAGCAAACATAAACGTCCACAACCAGATAATACATAATCTAAATACATAAAAATGAAAATTAACATTTTCCCATCAAATACCAACGATATCCAACATTCATGGATCAGGGTTCGGGGCGGTTTGCTGATTCAGCTCACCAGTCTTACCGGGGCTTCCCATTTCGAATTCCTATGAATGGGGAGAAACAGGAATCAGAGCCCACTGATCCCAAATTATCTCTTCAATATTAGGGATCATGGAATCCCTGTTTGTATTTCTACGCATGCGACTAGACTGCCTAGCCATCTCCTCATTGTAAGAATATCCAGAGGCCTGGGTAAGGTACAACCCACCAAGACACTGCAGCACTCGTGGTACTCACAAATAGACTTGTAGATTTTCTTCAGCTCCCCAAACTAGTTCATGAACTGGACGCGACGATTCTTCATGATCCCGACGACCTCTTTTTTCCCCTTCTTGTACGCTCGAAGAGCTTCCTTTACGGCCAACTCCCTCTCACGAAAAGAGTTTTCCGCCATCTCACCCATCAAACTGGGGACCTCCTTCTAGGACATCTCCACCTTGAACTGAGCTGCGAGCGCCTCCAAGCAACTCGCATTAAGAGCCTTGTTCATAATAAGGAGACCCTGCAAAAGTTTTAGAGTTAGTAAAATTGTTTGGCAAAAACTGAAATGTCAAAAGACAAGAACTAACCCTGCTGCACATCCTTGACGATCTCACAAACTGTGGCAATTCAAAAGGCTCACTCCCAGTCGGGGGAATCCCTAAATCAAAGATGTTGTCAAGGCCGGGGCAAAGAGTGTCGAATTCCGGCGGGTTAACCTGCTCGGTGCCACTTCCACTAGCTTGGCTATCAAGAAAAGTACGGAACATTTCATCCGAGGGAAACTCCAGCTCATCGACAGCATCATCATCCCCATTCACAGAAACATGCTTGTCCTTAGGAGATCTTGACCTCTCCTCTACCTCGGAATGTCGAAAAGAACAAACTCATCCATACTCCGCAACGATTCTTCTCCAATTGACAGATCGGGCTAAAGGCAAGAACGATGACAGGCCACCGCAAGACGAACTTGTCTCGGGGAGAAGTAGCCGCAGAAATACGTGCCTCCCCGAAGAAGATCCCTAACGATAACAAAGTCCTCAGGAAATGGTGGCAGACGGTTATTAACTGAAAAATAAAGAAAGTAAGTGCAAGTTTAGATTTGTTCAAAACGAAAAACCAACAAATATTTGATCAAGATGCCCTTGCGGCCCCATCTAGTCCTAAAAATGGGAATACAGCTCTCCTCAACGGATGCACTCTCTAAGCGTACAAAAAATAGTTTTTCTGAAAACTCTTGTGTGTTCGAAGCACCCCTTGATTATCGGCATATCAATCCTCGGGCTCAAACGACACATGAGAAATTTTTACACCCCATTGGATTCATCAAAGCCTCGAAATAATCAGCATCAAGAGTCATGCCGCGCTCGTAGCTCACTACCAAGATCCCAATAAGGTGTTGCAAGCTAGTAGGAGTAATTTGGCTTATCGACAATCCAAACCAATCCAAGGTTTGAACGATTATCCTCAGGATGGGAAACCAAAAACCGTAACACAATAGAAAAATATTGTAGCATGTAAAGTAACCATCCGGAGGAGCATCTGCACGTTCCCAGCGCTTGGAAGTCAAAACTCCACCGAGTCCAGGACATGGAAGAAACTTCAGATGGTGTTGAGGTACGTAGGAAAACTGTGGCTCATACAACCAGGGACTCTTTTAGTACAAACCGGTGGAGGAACCATGACTCATGCAGAGGATCCTTTAAATCGCATGTAGCCAATATGCAGCGGCCTCCTCATGATCAATGGAATGTGCCACTAATTTGACCTTCGCAACAACTTCACCATCCTGGGCACGAATACTATCGAGATCAAAGCAAGAGAAAAAACCATTGTCTGAAGCTCTCTAGCCTGAAGACATGGTAAAGAACAACAAAAGAAAGAAATGGAGAGAAAGATTTTTCTACCTTAAGGGAAGATCTTGTGGAAGTAAGCAAGTAAAGAATTTTAAAACTTACTCCACATATTTATAGGCAAGAAAAAATTAATATTCATCTTCGGAAATTCAGCCATTGATGTCGCCTAACTTTCCTAACCTGCATAACCACTCGCAAGAACATCACAATTCTAACGAGCTGGTGGCAAACTATTGGGGTCGAAATCGGTTACGACGGAATCAATGTCTGAATGTTTCCAAAACCTTTGTTTTCTAAAAAAGAAAATAAAGTGCGGGAAACTAAAACTAAAAACTTGGTATAATTCCAAAAATGTTTATAGAAAAGTTATCGGGAAAGACCCTTGAGCAACGAAATGATCAAAAACAGTCGTGTCCAACCCGCCTGACTGCGAGTTAAATAGACCAAGCCAACTCGCCATAAAGCGAGTTGGAGCAGCTCTCTCAACTCACTTGATGGCGAGTTGGATCGTCTCCATCCAACTCGCCATAAGGCGAGTTGAGATTGCTCGATCAACTCGCCTGATGGCGAGTTGGATTGTCTCCATCCAATTTGCCATCAGGCCAGTTGAGATTATCCATCAAAATCACCTGATGGCGAGTTGGACTATCTCCATCCAACTCGTCCAACTCGCCATATGGCGAGTTGGTTCAGCATCACGACTCTCGGTCCCGACCAGTATCTCCTTTGAACCCTGACGACATTGTCTCTTTTTTCGTCGTAATTGGAGTTATCGTTGGAACTTTACGATAAAAACCATAAAGACTTGTTTTCTCGTATAAATTCAAATTTATCGTATAAACTGGCAACCATTGAATTAACACCAAATTTTCCTCGACTCTACGAGTAATTTGAACTATTCATTAAACCAACATCGTAACAAAGGCGTTCTCTCTAAGAAATCGTCAAAACATTTAAGTTGAAAAACAGCTCGAAAAGGTAAAAAATGCGGCTAAAGGCCCGCTTACGGTTTTAGATGAGATTGATCCCAAGTATTCTTTGACGGTTTATCTATTGTTTGCAGGAGAAGATAAATGTCAACTCCGTAAAATAAATGATAAAGTTTCAAGGGATAATCATGAAGATTGTAGAAAAATGGAATATTTCCTCAAAGCGATAAACACGACTCGGGGGCAGAAAAGAAAAGAGGAAACCACCTTAAAGAGGAGTATGTAAGGAACGACAATGCTAGAGACGAAAAAGATAGAAAATACACAGCAAACGTAGCACTTAGAGCAATTTAGGCGATTTTTCGTTTTCTATTTTCGAGCTGCGACTCAACTAGGTTTACAAGTCTTAGGTGGCTAGAACTAGGGAACTCGCCAACATCTCTTGCGGCCGAGGCTTGACCTTTGTGCATGTTTATATCTTCTCAAGGCTCAAACACAAACCCTCGTAAAGCCTTCACACGTCCTAAGTGCTCCACTGGACTATGCTCATTACAAGTAACCCTTAAAGCAAGCAATTTCTGCTCCTTGTTTAGCTCAGATTCAGTTTCTTCTTATTGACTTTTTTTCCACTAATACCAACCACAAGCCTTGATCTTAGACTTCTTACCACGTGATATCAGCTTAGATAAACCAGAAACTGACATTTGTTGTTCATGTTCATGCAAGAACTCTTCCAAATCAAACATCAATGCTGCTGCTATTTGGACCAGTGTGTTGTTGATGCTTCTATGCACACACAAGCTCCCTCCTGGTTCAAAAATAAGGTGTTTCAGCCTCTTGACAAACCGCAAGTGCTCCACTAGGCTGATCTGAATCCATACAAGAGGTTTTGTTAGTATATCACAATAAAAAGATTCAATGATATCACCTTCTTCAAGCATAGTTGTAATTTCCAATTCATGAGCTTTAGGTGATCCATCAAGCACTCCTTCTTTAGCTATGTTCATACCAGGCATGTGATCACATATAAATGATGATCTCTCCTCTTTTTGCAGATGGGTGTCCCAGTTGTCTGCTTGACAAAGAGAGGTTGGTTCTGATTCAAATTGTTGTTCTATCTGACCATGTTTTGCTGTAGTTTCTTCTTTCTTCTCTGATGGTTCCTTCTGGTAACAACTTAGCTCATTGACATGGTGTGTTTATTGTTCTAGCAGGGTATGAATATCCTAAACAATTAATTATCAAATTAAATCTAATCTTAACACACAAATAATATCCTTGCCAAGAGAGATCAGGTGTTGTAGTTAGGGATCTAATCCACAGAGAGCAATGTCACACAATAGATTTCTTATTTCTAAAGACCAAGCTAGGTAAATATTTTTATATACTGGTAGCAAAAAATCAGTTTAAGAAAATATCTCTTATCAGGAGTTATAGATGCAATATGAAAATATGATAAATATGTAAATATGGAAATATGCTATTAAAATAACTAGATGCAAATGTAAGTATGCTAGACATAGAGTTTCAAGCTTAATGGATTATAGGGAATATGAAGCATGGAAATGTAAATATTCTAGAACTCAAATATCAACTATTCTTACCCATTTAACTCCAACTCTCATATGCGAGCAAAAGGAAAGACCATCGATCGACGGTGAAAACAGAAGGAAGTGTGAACAAGGTTTTATAAGTTCACCAAGCTAATTAAACCAGCTCTCACATGCGGCCAACAACCTAGTTCAATGGAGTTTATTATGGCATAAAACATACTCTCGTAGTCGTCCATGTCCTACTTTCGAGATCTTAGTTAGCACTCTAGAATGCAAGAATTAAGAACAACTCAATTGATGGATATTAACTTAACCTAGCAATCTTAATTTTGGGCTAATCCATGATTGCTATCATTCTACCCTAAATCTAGTTGATAACTACTCAGACATAATCAAAGCAAGAACAGTAGTCTGAATACAATGCATATATAAAATATTGGGGCTCCAATACAAATCCTCCCTAAGGAGTTATGAATCTTCTCTCCTCAAAAATATAAATATAAATTTAACTCTCGACCCTTTCCTTTGTGTAATACATAAAGCATAAATATAAAATCCTAAAATCTTGGTCAAAACTCATCCAGGGCTGTCTGTGATTTGGCAGTCGATCGATGGCAAATGTGCAGCATCGATCGACCTTGTTTTTGTAACATCGATCGATGACAAGGTCGTGTCGTCGATCGACAACTGTCTTGTACTTCGACTATTTAACTGATCAGCTACGGATTCTTCTCCTCTATATGTTCCAAAAGCTCCAATTATATCCATATATTCCCAATATATACCTAGATCTGTAAAGACCCTAAGACATAGTCTAGATACACATAATAGACCCTAGATAGAGCCTATAACATGGCCTAAAACTGGTAATAAATAGACTTTATCAACTCCCCCAGACTTAACCTTTTGCTTGTCCTCATGCAAACAAGCCTGTAAAAGAGGTTTTGAAAAGCGAAGACTCACATAATGTCTAAGTATAACTTTCACCCTACTTTGTTGCAACCACATCCTATTACGTCAATCACAAACAAATTTTATATACCCTATCTTAGTATAGCAACCAAATCCATTCTACCAACAATTTAGCGAATACTAGTCTGACTCACCCCTCTACTGATTTCATTTCTTTGCATAAAATAAAAGTGCAGGCTTTACCCTGAGAGTATCGATCAAAGGACATATGGAATCTTACATGTGCAAGTATCTGATCACACATGTAGTCTTCTCTGATCCATTTCCTCTCTTTCTTCTCACTTCTCTGAGTTAATGTCTCCCTTCTATTGAGGGTATCATTTTAGTTTTTTTAATTGACTGAGATATTTTGACAGGTTTCCATGAATCAATCCCTAATGGTTTTTGCCACAAGATCTTGTTCACTTCTTTTTGACCTTTATCTCTTTCTAGAATCAATTCCATCAAGCTTTAATGGTCGAAACCACCAAATCCTGTTTGACTCCTTTTTAAATCTGATGGGGAGAGAGAGGGGAATCAAAAGAATACAAACTTTTACCTTCCAGACTTGTAGAAGGAGTCATATCCAGTGTACACCAAACCCCAAAGCAAGCAATTAATGTCAGGATTAGTGTGAGAAATGAGCTTTGGTTCCTTCAAACTTTCTAAGCAAGTGTGATATAGTGGCAGGATGATCCACTTTGGTATCTCTAGTAATCTATGCAAACAATCTTCTAAGAATGGTTCTTATAGCATTGTTAGTCAATAATAAATATTGATCATAGTCTTCTTCTTGACTCAATAAAAACGTTTTTTTGAAAAACTTATATAATTATAGAAATCAAACTCAAAAACAAATAAATAACATTAGCTAACCTCCCCGAGACTTAAATTACATTGTCTCAGTGTAATCTCTCCCGGATTGGTCAGGTAAAACCAAATCATAAGTAAATAGTTTAAGTATAAAACTTGATACCTCTCTCTGTAAGAGGGTCTCGATTGATGGTCACGATCCATTGTCGACTGATGGTGCCTCTATGGTTTCGATCGATGGTGGACTTCATCATTCTGTAAAAGCAAAGTAAAAGTCGAAATAAATAGTAGTATGAAGAAAAACTAAATAAAACTTACTAAACAATGGGTTGTCTCCCACTCAACACTTGGTTATAGTCTTAAGCTCGACGTTTGAACTTTCTGACTAGAATGGAGGTGGATCAACACTTGGAAAATAAGTGTCTACATCTTCTTTGCTCTTCTGAAACCATGTACCAACGAAGCTTCTCATTGCCTCATCTCCTCTGGCTTTCTCATTCTTTATGATCTCCTTAGCAACCTCCACTGAATGCATTGTCCGTTGTAGATTCTCAATACTGCTCTCTAGCATTCTAAGTCTGGTAGATGTAGTCTCTGTTATATATCCTCCAATTACTGAGAGATATCTTCCTTCATCAGGCTTTGAGAAAAAGCAATCTAATCAAACTTGTCTTCTAATTGTTTTTCTGCTGCGGACTTCTGTCTGTTGAATTCAGTATCAATTGATGGCATGATGCCGTTGTCGATCGATGTCACTCTATCTGCTTCAGTCACATGATGTCTTTGAACAGTATCCAAATCTTGTTTCATCTCATCCATGCGTGTAGTCAAACCGTTGAGGCACTTGTCTATAGGATAGTAGATATCATCAAGTCTCTTTTAGAAACCATCTAGTGATATCTTTTGAGCTTTGTAGATGTCATGCAAAATCTCATCAATCTCTGCTCTCCTGTACGTATTTTGTTTATGCATAGACATAGCGATCTTTGCTACATGTTCTAGTAATCATATGTAGCACTGCTCAAACATAGTAGTTCTCGCTAAAACTGCTCTGATGTCTGATTCTTGCACATTCACGACTCTACTGTCTATAGCTCGTGCATTACTGATGTGGGTATTATTATTTCACTTTCAAATTAACCCTATTTACTTTTATTCTTTCAAATAAGAGGTTCACTGTAGTACTTAGGGATCAAATCCACATAGACTCTAGAATTGCACAATAGACTTATTGTTTTTGAGTTAAAGCTAGATGAATTATAACAATAACAATAAAAGCGATTTCAAGATTTATTTGGTTTGTGATGATTAAACTAAGAGATTAGACTTAGGGAAAATTGTTAGGTATTATTAGATACTACATATTTATAGATAGCTAGGGTTTCATTAAGCATTGTTCTGAATTCTAACCTTAGGGTTTAGGAGATCATTCTCGTGTATATGAACTGAGTATCGATCGATGCCCACTAGGTGGTGTCAATCGATGCTCATTTTAAACAATACTTGTTTCGCGGTTTGATGGGTTGTCTAAACTTCCAGTTCAACTCTCATTTGTTACCGTTTATATAGATTGTTTAAGATAGATTGCAGGTTATAACCAAACTCCCGCTTGCGCTATGGGATCATAATTTCTAAGGTTTAGGTGATCAAGTTCAACCTAGCATTAAAAATAACTTAAACAAAGAACCAAGAGGATTACATTATTACTATTGAATAACCCTAAATCTAACAGTGAACTACTCAGACATAGCAATAAAGAACATGAATAAATTGCATAGAATAAACTGAGTAAAAATATAAGAAGTTGAAGATCTTCTCTGTAATGATGATCAAATATTTCTCTCCAATAGATGTTGCAATGTGTTTCAACTCTTAATTCTCAAACTCTTGTGTAACTTACAAGACCACTCTATCTTAGATCTCCTAGGCTTAGGTTAAAACTAAGATAGAAAACCCTAATAAATAGTCTAAATTTCAGCTAGGGACTTGTCTTGCAATTAATGAAACTTCTGGGTAAAATTTGTAATTTTTCAAGCCTTCACCAATCTTGTTGTCGACTTGGCTGTCGATCAACGCACAGTGTGTGACATCGATCGATGGTCCCTTCATAAATATAGATTCGACTCTGAGTTTCTACTGGGCACCCTAAATTCTCCAAAATGACCTAAAAGCACCAATTGCTTCCAATGAGTACATGAACTTGTAAATTCTCTAAAACAGTACCAATTTCATATAAAAGACTCTAAAATTACTCTTTATATTATAGGTAAAATAGGTAAAATCCATAGTATATCAACTCCCCCCAGACTTAACCTTTTGCTTGTCCTCAAGCAAATAAAGCATGTGTATGAGGTTTTGAAAAGCGGAGAGTCACATAATGTCTAAGTATAACTGTCACCCTAGTTTTTTGCTACCACATCCTATCAAGTCAATCATAGAGGAACTTTATATACACTATCCTAGTATAGCAACCAAATCCGTTCTACAGATAAGACCTGATATTCACCACTATTGTGACATGATATTAGCCCTATTTAGAGACTATTATGTGTTTGGAGTATGTTTTAGAGTATTTTTAGGTTCAGGTACATTCTGGAGAACTCTGGTGATTCTAAAGCTTTTAGAGATGCAGAACTGCATAGATGCGTCAGATGTTTAGCTATTGATGGAGACTTTCCCACAGTGCGATTGAGATGATATTTTGAAAGACGATAGAGCTTTGAGTTAGATTTCCAATTCCACCGGTTTGAGGTCCATATAACGGTTAGATATAAATTTATTCCAAATTTACTGAAGAGTGGTCTGTCTGCCTCGCGAGAGGAAGCTGCCGAGGGGATGAATGGGTGTCGATGATTGTGTTATTGCTTCCATGTCTGAGTAATCATCTTATTAGGTTTAGGGATTTCATGTTCTTAATGTCAAACTGATAGTAATAAGATTGCTAGGTTATCTATAGATCTCTACACCAGGGTGACTTGTAATAATAAGATCTAGAGTAGTGGAATAACACAAGAATGTGACTGATTGCTTGAATCTAGAATCATAGGACAATTGAGAGGCATGAGAGTGCAATTAATTAATGGAACCCGAACCCTGTGTGGATTAGATATGTAGGCACATACTAGAATTGGTCTAGGATCTAGTTGAACATTATCGATATGTATGTTAATCCTTTTCTAAGGTAGCATCGATCGATAACCAAGCATTGGTAGCGATCGACGCTCGATCCTTGTTTGCATGCGAGAGCTAGAACATAGAACTTAGCCATCTGATATGTAATTGCATGCGAGAGCTGGATTACTTGCTTATTTAATTCGAGTTCTAGAATTTGATCTATAAAACCCTTAGCATCCTTGATTTGTTATTTGAATCTATTGATTGATAAATCGCTAGACCTAGTTATTTCATCTTATTGTTACCAAACCAATCACCTGCTTACTTGTCTACAATTACTTTAAGAAAAAAAATGTTTGCCTAGCTTAATCTAAACATCTATAGTCTATTGTGTGCCTACTCTCCCTGTGGATTCGATCCCAAAGTACTATAATTGAACCTCTTATTTGAGAGAGTAAAAAAGTAGCTTAAATGGTTAATTTGAGAGTGCATAATAAAAGCTACATCTTCTACCAACAACCTAGTGAATACTAGTCTCACTTACCCCTCTACTGATTTCATTTCTTTGCATAAATAAAAATGCAGCCTTTACCTTGGGAGTATCGATCAACGGACACATGGATTCTTACCTCTGCAGTTCTGGACAACTAGGTACAAAATCTTCTTTGATCCCTTTCTTCCCTTTCTCTCTCTTCTCTGATTCTTTTTGGATCTCAAACTTAATGGACAATGATGCTAATACTGTCCATTTTGTAATCTCATTTTTGAATTTTTTTTTCAAAGTTGTAGGCGAATAGTGGGGTCATCAGTAATGTACCTAGCCCTCGCTTCCAACAATGTGTGATCCTTCCTTCAAATTAGAATAATGAGGTCATCGGTAATGTACATATCCCTCTGCATCTTGGGAAGTCATCTCAATCTTTTAATACTTAAATAGATGCTGAAGAGAGAGAGAGAGTTGGGAACCAGAGGTGCAATTATTTGTACCTATAGACTTGCATAACAAATCTGATCCAGTGTATATGAAGCCCCAAAGCAAGCGAATAATGTCAGAATTAGTGTTGGAAATCAGCTTCGGTTCCGTCAAATTTTCTAAGAAAGTGTGATACAGTGGTAGGATGATCCACTTTGGTATCTCTAGTAATCTCTGTAAATAACTTTCTAACAATGGGGCTAAAGTGTGGTTAGTCAATAATAAATCTTGATCATAGTCTCCTTCTTGACTCAATAAAAACTTTTTTAAAAATTTATAGAAAAACTTATATAATTATAGAAATACAATTTAAAAATGGCATTAACGAACCTCCCCCAGACTTAAATTACATTGTCCCTAGTGTAATCTGTCTCGGATTGGTTTAGGAGAAATTAAATTATAAGGAAACAGTGTTAGAGATAGTCGAATGTACCAACTCTGTTAGGAGTATCGATCGATGGCAGTAGGTTAGCGTCGACCAATGGTAAACCATCATCTTCGATCAACCGTTTATGGGTGGTGTCGAGCGATAGTGTATTCAAATTATCTGGTCAACCTTCAAAAATAATATGAACACGTAAATAAGTAGTAGTATAATGTTAAAAAAACGTGTTACTCTTTGTTAGTTCGCCATCGATCGACAACAACAAGGAGGCGTCGATCGATGCTAGGCTGACAGACTGAATCGTGTGTGTCTGCTCTCCATTCTGATCATCTCTCTTTGGGTTAGCTCTGTTAGATACTCAAACACACGTTAAAAACATCCAAAAAGTAATAAATAAGTTGTCTAAATCCAAATGACAAGAAAAATAAATATGAGTATAAGTCTAAAAGTAAAATGAAATAAGAGACGAAAGAGTATAGAAGGGAGTACTCCTTGTCTGAGGTATCCATGTCATGCTGCTGCTGCTGTGGTGCTGCTTTTGGTTGCGATCTGGCTCTGGTCCTGGGACGGCTGAAACACTGCCACCGAGATATCATCTCCACTCTGGCCCATATCGCTCTCAGTGCGTCCACTACGACCCGCTGGAAGACACCATGATCGTGGATTGGGATCTCCGGAATCTGAGGGAAAGCTGGGAGAGATGGAGGTGGCTGTGCTGGTGCGGCCGCTGCGGCCGGGTGGGCTGGTCTAAAACCTTCTATGCGCCTGAACCTGAGAGGTGCCGTGTGGAGGTGCTGCTCTGCTGGTCGGAAGGCAAGGCGCTGGAGATCATCAACATAGTCTATCACCTCGCGCGCTGGTAGCTCTATCATCCGAGGCCCCTCATCATCCACAAAGGACCAATAACGTCCCTCCTTAAGCTACTGGGTTCTCGACAAGTGACCCTCATCCATGAACCACAAATCTCTCTCCACCGAGGCTCCCTCGAAGCTAATGCCAAGAAAGCTTGTAGCATCCCCGATCTTGAATAAGGATCATGTGACTGACAATGGTTCGAGGAAATGAGCTAAGGATCATTTAGATCAAGTTACAAATGTTCCATGGTCAGGATGGGTTAAGTTTATGAGGACTTAACCAAATGAGAGGGAAAAAAACGAGTCAAAAGAGCTAGACGAGTGTTTTGGCAGTTGGACGAAGTGTACGGCCAGCTCGACCAGCTAAACCTAGCTCAACCGAGCTCAGCCTAGCTCAACACTACTTATGTCAGATTATTCAGCTGAGCTACCAGCTCACTCAGCTGAGCTACCAGCTCACTCAGCTGGACCAGCTGGGGATCAGCTCAACTCAGCTGGAAGGAGTGTTCGGGTACTGGGCAGTTGGTCTGGTTCCGGGCCGGTGCTGGGCCGAGGTGGTCCAGCCATGGTGGTTTGGGTTGGGTAAGGCCGTGGGCTAATCCTGGTGGGTCTGGGTCTCTGTTTGGGCTTTGTATGGTGCATGTGGTCAAGAGGTGCAACCTATCGACCAAGTCATGCCCTTTCACCTACAAGTCAAACCTGTTCGTGGGGCATGACTTACCCCCTCGTCTCAATAAATAGGGGGACCCTGGGCACGAAAATAAACATCACAGACAGAAGAAAATACAGAGAGCAAAGGAGAGAGAGTCGGATTCAATAATCCAATATCGAGATGCATGTGTAGGCGATATGGAGATTGTTTTGAGAGAGATCATAGGGGAAGTTGAGAACAACTTTCTGATGGGTTTTGATCATTGTTATCAACACTAAAACCTTTCTCCTGAGTCTGGTATCACACACAAATCACCAGGAAAGAAGAGAGAGGGTCAGACTTCACTTTCAAAGGATGATATAGCCTTAAAGGGGGAAGTTCGTGGAGAGACAGTTTCGTGGAAGTTCATGGGAAGTGATGCACGATCCATGAATGAATATAATCGTTACTGGAAGTGAATGATAAGACTTAATAAAGGCATGGTTATTAGCATCATGGACGTTCCAGGTAATGGAGGTTATTGGCGAACCATCGCCATGGATAATTGATCGGTAAGA
>CAJHQQ010001167.1:0-111287 GCA_905132885.1 Moricandia moricandioides
ACGACGACGTTTGTGTCTCTAGTTATTTCCTTCTTTAGGAAGCGAGATGAGTATGCTTGAATGCATGACGATCATTTCTCGGTTTTATGAGAGATTACACCGGTTTGCAAGTTCTGCCTGGATAGATAAGGAACAATAGAACAAGACTGGGAAAATAGCCTAAGACTCAGCTTGCTAGACTATCCACATAGATTCTAAGTTCCCTAAAGTTTTCTCGAAGGTGCAGTTTTGTCTCTTTTTTGTTTTGCTTGCTCATTTCCCCTTTCTCTTTTCATTTCTGTCCACACTTCGTCGAAAGTCGTTTGGCGTTTACGAATAGCCAAGGGCGACCAGGAGATGCCAAGGGTGATCAGGAAGACTTGTATGACGATGAATCTTTGGTAAGAGCTCATAGGCGATGAGGTCGGAGAGAGAGGACAGTGAAACCATGGACAGAGGCTGATGGGCGAAGTTCACTTCTCAGATCTCGGTCCATCTCTTTCTTTTTCTGAGAGTCTTTTCGTATGATCTTTGTTTGATTTTGCGAAGGTTGCCGAATCGCTTGGAGGTTTTTTTTACGAGAGTTGTTTCGTAAATGTTGTCAAATTTATTCTATGAAAGTTGTATCATAAAACATTAACTCATTTAATTTTACGAACGATGTTCCGTAAAATACTGTCAAGTTTAATTTTACGAAAGCTATCTCATAAAATGTTGTCGAGTTTAATTTTATGAAAGTTATACCACAATATATTTTGAGTTTAATTTTTGGAAAGCAGCTTCGTAAACATGTTTTCGAGTTTTCAGAAAATTCACGTTTTGCGGCTGTTCCGCAATTTAATTTCTGGGTTTTAGTATCAGAAACTCTGGCTGTGAAGGGCTTAACTGTCGTGACTAATCTTGATCAGAAAGTTTCTCGTTTCCGTTAGATTGATCCAAAGGAGTTTTGAGTAGTTTTCTGAAGTAAGCTTAGGTGACAATCATCGAGAATTCACTGAATATGTTACCATAGAATCGAAGCTTGAATTTTACAAAATCTTACGTTTTATAAAACGTTTTAGCAGTGAGGGATACGATCTTCCATTTTAGTCTTCGTCAGCCATTTTAAGTTTTGAGTAATTAATTAGAGATCAACTTTGTTTCTTCGAAAACTATTTGAAAGAAATGAAACAATGGGGAATTGGCAACTCGATTTGCCGATCTTCTATTTCCGATAGTAATCTACATTTTCTGCGCGACTTCGAGGAGATCAAGTTTTACTTTTTGAAAAGTTTTCAGAATTTTGGTCGAACCCTTACGCGCTGAGATTTCTCCAACTCCAATTCTACGTGGTTTGATAGATTTTATCGTTGCCCTTTTTGTTTAGACAGAGAAATCACAAGCTCGTTTTGGTGCTCTTCCTGTGGCGAAAAGTGGCGACTATGTATTCGATTTGTCAAGCACTACAGCATTTGTGTAAGCATTGGCCATAGGAGTAGTCAGTGCTGCGAGTTTTTCTTTCATATTTACAGACATGGTTTTGATCAAAAAATTTGCGGCCGCAAGTTAGGGTAATTCGTACCCCTCCTTCTCCTTCTAGCTCCAAACTGTGGGAACCAAAATTCACACCGTCGATTTCCGTGATTGGAGGAAAGAAGGAAACCCTAACTTTCCTTCAGGTCCGGATTCTCTGCGAGAGACAAAGATAAGTGACCAAATAAATTCGGAAAGTATGGAAAGATAACAAAACGAATTTAGAAAACAATAGACCATCATTTTGAATTTGCGTATGAGCATTCCAAAGACAAAAGTGTATGAGCATTCCAAAGAAAAAATAGTTTGACGCAGGCAGTAAAACGAGACTAAGTTTGCTAGAATTACCACCTATATCGAGAAAACCTATGTGGCCGCAACTCGCTTAGCACTAGAAGAGAAAGACAACAATGGTTTTAAAGATTTTGGAATGGACCATATGAAAGGCTGGCTACGTACCCTTTTCGAGGATCAAGCCGAACGTAGTTCAGCTAAAAAGATTGGAACAAGAGATCGAACTACCTAAGCGAGTTCGTCTAGTAATCGAGTGCCAGTCATCGAAACCAAACTTGTCCGGAAAAAACCCTAAGGCTTCTAAGTGCAGAGAGTTATAGAGTCTACAAAATCGTGCTTTGCACCTCTCGCCTTAGCATCCCTTATATACTTCTCCTAGGTCGGTTTGCCCTTCCCTTTTCTGCCCGTGGGTTGAGTTTATCCCTTGAAACTTCACATTTATCTTCGAACTTGACATTTAACTTCTTCCGCGAATAATAGATAGACCGCCATAATATCCTTGGGATCGATTTTGTCTAAAATTGTAAGTGGCCTTTTAGCCGCATTTTAGACCTTTTTGGACCATTTGTCTACTTAAGCGTTTTTACGATTTCTTTGAATGAGCACCTTTGGTATGAAGTCGGTTTTATAAAATAATTCAAATTACTCGTATAGTCGAGGCAATTTGGTGTTAAGTCAATTGTTGCCGTTTTATACGATCAATTTGAACTTATACGAGAAAACAAGTCTTTGCGGTTTTTACCGTAAAGTTTCAACGGTAATTCCAATTGAGACGAAACAAGAGACAATTTAGTCGAGGCCCGAAGAGGGAAAGCTGGCCGCCTGATGGCGAGTTGGATGTGGTCGGTCCTACTCGCCTGATGGCGAGTTGGACGAGACTGATCCTACTAGCCTCATGGCGAGTTGGACGTGGTCGGTCCTACTCGCCTGATGGCGAGTTGGGCAAGACTGATTCTACTCGCCTCATGCTGAGTTGGACGAGTTTGATCCTACTCGCCTGATGGCGAGTTGTATGTGGTTGGTCCTACTCGCCTGATGGCGAGTTGGAAGAGCCTGATCCTACTTGCCTGATGGCGAGTTGGAAGAGCCTGATCCTACTTGCCTGATGGCGAGTTGGAAGAGCCTGATCCTACTCGCCTCATGTCGAGTTGGACGTGGCCTGTCCTACTCGCCTAGTGGCGAGTTGAAAAAGATGATCCTACTCGCCTTATGGCGATTTGGAAAAGATGATCCTACTCGCCTTATGGCGAGTTGGACGAGTATGATCCTACTCGCCTGATGGCCAGTTGTATGTGGTCGGTCCTACTCGTCTCATGTCGAGTTGGACGAGCCTGATCCTACTCGCCTGATGGCGAGTTGGACGTGGTCGGTCCTACTCGCATAATGGCAAGTTGGACAAGACTGATCCTACCCGCCTCATGGTGAGTTGGACGAGGGCGTGTAGGAGAGGGCGAGTTGTAGAGGGCGAGTTGCAGAGGGCGAGTTGCAGAGGGCAAGTAGGAGAGTGAGGTTTCTTGTGCTGATGCCTTTTTCCGGTCCCATTCTCTCTGTTGACTGCTTTGTAGACCTTCGGAACTATTTCTTTGTTTTACGAAAGTATTTTCGTAAACATTTTGAGAAAGCTGTTTTCTGGAAGATTGCCTCAAAGATTTATCCTATGAGGTATTTCCCCACAGAAGATTGTTTCGTAGAACTTGTCATGTTTGGATAAAAGCTCTTTTATTTCTTGTCTAGGATGAAATACACGGAGTTTTGTTCTGATGTCCTTATTTAAATAGGCTCGGCTTATGCGGTGTAGTTTTCTTCGACATTTCCGGCTCGTATTTATCTAAGAAATATTACCATGAACGATTTTGACCCCACAGTTTTCGATTTTGTAGAGTATTGGGCGTTTGCGCAAGCATTGGCCATAGGATCAGTCACTTCTGGAGTTGTTTTTTCATCTTTATTGCGAGCTGCGATTTTGCCTTTTGTATTTCCAGACATCATTTTGATCAAGCATTTTGCGGCCATGGGTTAAAGTAGTCCACCCCCTCCTTCTAGCACCAAACTGTGGGAACCAAAATTTGCACTTTCTATTTTCATAATCGCATGAAAGCAAAGAATACCTTACTTTCCTTAGGTCCGGATTCTCTGCGAGAGCCAATGACAAGTGACCAAATAAAATGCAGAAAATATTAAAAGACAACAAAACGAATTTATAGAAAAAAATATATCTTTATTTTGAATCCGCGTAAGAGCGTTGCGATCATTATAAAAGATTCTAAAAGCTTTGGCGGCAAGAGCTGTCAGTGAATTCCCTAGTTCCAGCCACCTAAAACCTTAAACCTAGTTGAGTCGCGGATCGATAACAAAAGATGAAAGACATGAATTTTTTTTGACTGATTTCGGACTGGACCTTATGAAACGCTGCCTACGTACCCCTTTCAAGGATCAAGCTGAATGTAGTTAAGTTATAGAAGTTAAACAAGAGAACAAACTGCCTTTGCGAGTTCATCTAGTATTAGAGTGCAGGACATAGAAAACTAAGCATATTGAGAATAATGCCTAAGGTTTCTAAGTGAAAAAAGTTCTAAGAGTCAAAAGTCGTCCTTGTGCTCCTTGCCTTGGCTTCTCTCATATAAGCCTCCAAGGTCGGTCGTCATTACTTTTCTGCCCCCGATTTGAATCTATATCTTTGCGAAAATCTTCCTTATCCTCTCGATCTTTCATGATTATTGATACGTGCTGAAATTACCCTAGAGCTACTAGTTACTCTCTCAAATAAGATGTTCGGCTGTAGTACTTAGGGATCAAATCCACAGAGAGCGAGGCACACAATAGATTTGATAATCAACTTAGTTATGCTAGCAATTAATATGACTTTAAGAAACACTAAATCAGGAATGAGTTAGTTTGTAAACAATTAAGGAAAGTAGCTAGATCTAGGGTTTTATGTAGTTAATTATTATGGATAGAAGCCAAGGGGTTTTCAATCATAGAACACTAATTTAATGAATAAAGATATAATTTATATCTATCTATGGCTAAGCTCAGAGTTTACAAACTTTCGTGTGAAAATTCGGAATGACCGTCGATCGATGGTATGCAAACAGAATCGATCAATGGCTTTCTTAGTCAAGCATTAAACGATCAGATTCGATAAGTTCACTTAAATTTATTAGACTAATCTCTCGATTATCCCTAGCAACTTAAGCTCAACAGGATTAATTCAGGTAACGATCCTACTCTTGCAGTATCAATTGTCCTAATATCAGGGTTATAGGTAGCTAATAAAGAACACAAGAAATAAGTACAATCCTGATGATAGATCTAATGATCACCCTAGAATTTCTATTTTTTAGATAATCCGTCAAAACCATTAATAAACCTAAATCTAACAAGAGATCTACTCACACATAGCTAAGCAGAAAATAATCATAAACATAAAATAATGCATATAATAATAGGGATACAAAACCGAGGTTCCAATACAAAACTTGAAAGAACTCTTGATCTCTCCCCCCCCCCCCCCCCAAAGCTACTATGTTTGTAGAAACCTCTCCAAAATCTATCTTTGTATAAAACACTAGCAAATATATTATAAACTAGGTAACACTCGTTCAGGGACATTCTTGTAATTTCCATGACTTACGCTTCAAGTCGCGTACTCTGTGAATTGGGCTTTTGCTTTTTGATTGTCGATCGACGACAATGGTGCATCGTTGATCGACGCTCTGCTCCGTCTCGACTCGTACTTTGCTAATTTTGACCAGCTACCGGGTTCCTCTCTCTCTCTCTCTGAGGTCCAGAAAGCCTCATAATCTCTAAATTACTCAAAATACACATGACCTGAAAATACTCTAAAATATTCTAGACACACATAACAGACTCTTAATATGCCGATAATATGGTTTAAAACATGTAAATATTAGTACCATCAACTCCCCCAGACTTAACATTTTTCTTGTCATCAAACAAAACAAGGGCAAATCTATGGAAGAGGTTTGAAAACACAAGGACTCATTGATCTCTAGCTTATCATTATCACCATTACTATGTTGTAGCCACATCAAACAAGTTTCAATCTTAGAGAAACTTTATATACCTTATCCTAGTATAGCAACCAAATTCATTATAGCAACAACTTAGCGAATACTAGTCTGACTCACCCTCTACTAATATCATTTCTTGCATAAAATAAAAATACATGCTTTACCTTGGGAGTATCGATCAAAGGACACATGGAATCTTACCCTTGCAAGTATATGAACGTGCATGCAGTCTTCTCTGATCCCTTTCTTCCCTCTTTCTCTCTTCTCTAAATCTCTTTTTTTTATAAGTCCAATGAATCAATGATGCTGATACAGTCCATCTTGTTCATCTTACTTTTTCTTTTTGACAAAGTGTAGGCGAATAATGGGGTCACATGTAATTTACCTATCCCTCGCTTCCACAGTGTGTGATCATTCCTTCCCAAATTAGAACAGTGGGGTCACTATTAATTTACATACCTCTGCATCATCCAAGAAATCATCTCAATTTTTTATTTTATAGATGTTGAAGAGAGAGAGAGAGAGAAGGGAATCAGGAGCACACAGATTTTACCTTCCAGACTTACAAGAGGAATCCGATCCAATGTATACCAAACCCATCATCTACTTCTGCTCTGGTGAATGCTTATGTTTCTGGCATGGTCCTATCAAAGTTATCTGCATAATCTGGCAAACAAAGACGAGAGTGCCCAACGATGGCTGCTTTCTGAAGAATTTTTCTGATATCTTCCTTCGACACATTACTGATTTTTCCATGTATAGCTCGTGTGTTGCCATTCTCATCTCTTTCTTCTCCATAACAAAAATTCTTTGGATCAAACACTTCAGGTTCTGATCTCTAACCAGCGAATCCTCTGGAAGGTGAGTGTCAATCGACGGCACCAGTGGTGCGTTGATCGATGCTCTGTTGTTAGCACCACGGTTGTCAAGTTGTTGTTGTCTAAAGAGGTTTCCTGATCCATTGACCATTGCTAGTATATCTGCTACATCTTCCTTAGATACGTTGAAAACTCGTCCATCCATTGCTCGTGCATATCCTTCTAGATCCCTCATACTCTTCTTGTATGAAGTAACCATAATATTTATTGTATTCTACCAGATTAGCGTCTATCGATGGTATTGGGGCACCGTCAAACGATGGTGTGATCCAGGTTTCATCGGATCCTCTAAATTTCCAGATTCCTCTAGTGTAAGAGCATGGTACTCGATGGCCTCTTCTTCTAGATAAGACTCGTCGGAATCTGGGTTACCGTATCATCAAGGTTTTCGTTGATCAATGTCCATGGGTGGGTGTCGATCGATTTTTGGTGAGCAACGTCGATCGATGTGTTGGGATGGGTGTCAATCGATGCTCAAATTCCCATTCTCCAAATTCTGGTGCATTCTCTTGCTCGAAATAGCAAAAACCCGTGGCCACAAGTCCTGGGGTTCATGAACCAAATAAATGACCGCAGTCCTAGTTCTAGTTTGAACAAGTTCATAATGATTTTGATAATAAGAGATAGATACAACTCGTTTGTCATCATGTCGCATACTACTCCTACTGTGGCACTGAAAGCTCTGCCAAGTAGCATGGATGAATGCTGCTCCACTTGGATTTCCAAAACATGAAAACCTACAAGAATTAGGGTATCACCGATTTGCATTTGGAGGTCTTTGACTATGCCTCCTGAATTCACCTTAGATCAATCCACAAAAGTGAATGAATCACTACAAGGCTCCACCTTTAAGCTTAACACCTCTGCCATGGTTCTTGGCATAATGCTCACTGAAGAACCGGTGTCGCAGAGTGCATGAGGGTAGTTATGTCCCTTGATGTTTCAGGCAATAACAAACTTCCCAGGGTCGCTTCTCTTCTTCAACTTAACCATCTGCGTTTTTTTCTCCCTCACATGATTGAACGTTCTTTCAATATCCTCACCAGTTTCCTTGGTTTCTTTGAAGAGCATCCACAACTTGTGAGTGTAATAAGCTTCCTCAATGGATTTTCTAAAGGGATTCTAAGGACTCTCTTAGTAAAGATGTGAATCTCTTTCTCACTAGCTTCCCTTCTAAGATGCTTAGGGATATTCTTATTTCTTCTAGAATGGCTATCTATAGCATTCAGTTACCGTTGGGACTGGTTAATTTGTCTGTCTGGGTTTGGGTATGGTGGGATTCGAGTGCTTATAAGTATATATAAGGCTCAAGTTTATGCTTGGCAACCTACATACTACTGTTACGATCGGCTGTCGATTGATGGTAGGGTCCTGATGTTGATCGATGTCCATCTCTTTGTACACTGATTCTTCAGGTATTGTCAATCGATGGTTAGCTTGCGCTGTCGATCGATGATCATTTAAACAGGGCAGCGGATTCTCACAGATTTCTTCCTCCTGGTGCCTAATTTCTTCAACACCTTGCCAAAAATCATCATCAATGATGGCACTGACGTGGTGCTTCTCTCCCGCCTCAATTTTTTCCTTGATAAAAGCTTTTTGTCTCCTCACAGATTCATTGGTCTGAACCACTTGATTCTCTAGATTCTTCACATGGGTGTTGAGAGCTTCAAATTTAGTGTTGAGATTGGCATAGACAACATCAATCTTTCCATTATAATCCAATGTCATCTTCTATTGGCCTTCCAGAACCATGTCAATCATGGCTTCAATCTTGTTCTCCTTGGTATCTGATGGGGTGTTCTGGTAGTAAGAGGCTCCATAGGTCTTGTTATTGTTGTAGGGTCTCTGTTGTTGTAATCCTTGGTTGTAATTACTCCTCTGACCATTGCCATAAGAGTTTATGTTGCTCTGGTTCCCATATCTCTAGAATCCATCTCTACCAACAGAGTTCACATCTTCTTCTTCACCTTTCTCATTGTCATATCCTAAAGCTTCTACACCTTCTGCGAAGCTAATTTGCTTATTCAAAAACCTCTGAACACTATCCAACTTGGCTTTTGTTGTTCCATCTGATCCTTGGTCAGTGTAGGGCCAATTTTCTCCTCTCATGATCATTGTTCTTGGTGTTGTTGCTAGCTGCCAAATTCTCTATCAATCTAGTAGCCTCTTTTGGACTCCTAGTGCAGAAATTTCCCTCATTGGTTGTGTCTAAAGCCATCTGGTATGACAGCTCAATACCTCTGAAGAAAGTGCTGAGAAGTTGCACTTCATTGAATCCATGGTGTGTACAATCTCTTTGGTAGGATTTGAATCTGATCCAAGAGTTTCTGAAAGACAATGCAGGCTCCTGTGTGAATGTAGCAATTCTTCTCCTCAAAGCCTCAGCTTTGGCATCATCAAAGAAGTTACGCATGAAGGCATTTTTGATATCTATCAAGGATGTAAGAGATCCTAGTTGTAGCTGTTTAAGCCAGTATGAAGCATCTCCAGCTTGCATAGAAGATAGTCCTCAGGGTCTCCGTTAGCCTTGATAGCATACACAAGATCCTCAAATTGCTCCAAATGAACCATAGGGTGCTCATGAGAATGTCCATGAAATGGTGTTTGTGCCACAAGTGTGAAATAGGTTGTCTTCAGCTCAAAATCGTTCCTCCGGAAAGATGGAGGACGAATAGCAGATCTGTTGGCATAGAATTGATCTTGACGGTTGTGGTCAGCTAGCGTTCTGGGTTGAGCAGTATGGGATTCAGCTAAAGCAGCTTCTTCTGGTTCAGGGATTACAGTCTCCTAATCATAAATCCTCTGACTTGTTTCATTACTTAGATGACCTCCGAGGTCATAAAGGTCTTCTCTCTCATTCTTAGTTACGATCAGCATAGCAACCATCTTTGTTCGGGAATCACCGTTGATCGAATCATGGTGCTGCTGTCGCTCGATTCCGGCATATGAGTGTCGATCAACTTAGAAGTGCTAGCGTCGATCTATGCTTGTCGCTTCTCCTTGTGGATGCTACGTTTGATGGCTACTGGGTCTGAAAAAATGAATTCTTTTTCCTTGTTGCTTCTGGTACTACTGGGCATGCACCTGAAAGACAAAAGAAAAAAAAATTGTAAGTAAACTGAAAAGAAAACCTAGAGAAAATTTGCAAAACAAATCTAATGGTGATCCGTGTTCCTTGGCAACGGGGCCAAATTTGATACATGCTCAGATTACCCTAGAGATATTCATTACTCTCTCAAATAAGAGGTTCAGTTGTAGTACTTAGGGATCAAATTCATAGAGAGAGAGGGCACAAAATAGATTTGTTAATCAAATTAGTTATTCTATGTAATTAATATGACTTTTAAAAACAATACATGAATGAGTTGGTTTGGAAACAATTAAGGAATGTAGCTAGATCAAGGGTTTTCATGTAGTGAATTATAATGGATAGAAGCCAAGGAATTTCCAATCAAGAACAGGAATTTAATAAGTAAAGATAAAATTTATATCTATCTATGGCTAAGCTTAGAGTTTACAAACTTTTTGTGCAAATCCAGAACGGCCGTCGATCGATAGTATGCAAACGGCATCGATCGATGGCTTTCTTAGTCAATCATTAAGCGATCAGATTCGATAAGTTCACTTAGAATTACTAGACTAATATCTCAATTATACCTAGAAACTTAAGCACAACATGATTAATTCAGGTAACGATCCTATTTTTGCAGTATCAATTATCCTAATATCAGGGTTCTAGGTAGTTAATCAAGAACACAACCAATAATTAAATTCCTGATGGATATATCTAATAATCACCCTAGCAATTCTATTGTTAGGCTAATCCGTCAAAACCATTAAGAAACACTAAATCTAACAAGAGATCTACTCAGACGTAGCTAAGCAGAACATAATCATAAACATAAAATAATGCATATAATAATATGGATAGAAAACTTCGGTTCCAATACAAATCTTGAAATAAGTTTTAATCTTCTCCCTAAAAACTACTATGTTTGCATAAAACTCTCCAAAAGCTCACTTTGCCTAAAACACTGGAAAATATATTATAACCTAGGTAAAACTCGTCCAGAGGCAATCTTGCAATTTCCATGACTTGGGCTTCAAGTCGGGTACTCTGTGAATTGGGCTTCTGCGTGTTGACCGTCAATCGACGGCAAGGGTGCGTCGTCGATCGGCGCTCTGCTCTGTCTCCACTCATACTTTCTGATTTTGACCAGCAATGGGGTTTCTCTCTCTGAGCTCCAGAAAGTCTCATCATCTCTAAAATCTGCAAAACGCACATGGACCTGAAAATACTCTAAATCATATCCTAAACACACATAACAAACTCCAAATAGGGCAAATGGTCTAAAACATGTAAATATTAGGAACAAGCTTGCACAAGGATCTCCTATGATCAAGCTTGAGGGGGAGTGTTGAAATAAAGAAGGGATCAGGGGAAGAAGCTGGTTCATGATAAAATGTCGATAAAGAAAAATAAAGAAGACAAGAAGAAGAAGTGATCCGGTTAATTCATATTGATACTGGTTCATACATACTTGTGAACCATGTCATTGTTAGAATGGAGAAGAAAGTGTTGGAATGAAGAAAGAATGACAAGAGGAAGCAAGATGTACAAGGTTCAGGCCGAGTGCATCAACTGGAGCAGATTTAGAGCTGTTCGTACAATCTTTCTCACTCTTGACCATGAGTGACTTGCAAGGCAATGAAAGAGTTGGGGACAGCTTGTGAACCATTAGTAGGCTCCATACATCATTTGGTTTGAATTCATACAGAAGAAGTCAGTTTATATTAAACAAAGAAGATCACATGTGCATAAGAGGATGAGTCGGCTGTCACTTCCACTCATCAGACCGTTTCACTCTCTCTCATGACCCTTCCTCTTCAGATGGACGAGCCACCCCTTGTCCTTACCCTCTTGGACACTTTATTTCCCCACAAAAGTATTTGTGTATGTTTGTCTAGATTTGGATTAATTTATTGTGTGCTCACTCCTATTTAAAGGCCTCTCATGTAACTGATTTGTTCAAGAAGAGTGAAGAGCTCTTTCTTCATATACTTTGTCACTAAACTCTCTCAGTCTCTCTATTCTCTCTAGTTACTCACGAACTCGGTCTCTCCAAATACTCTCCATTCTCTCCAAACTCTCATTCTCAGTTACTTATACTCTAAGCAATATTGCTTACTCTCTTTGATACTCATACAAACTCTCATTCACTCTGGTCCATTCTAAACCAGACACTTAATCTCAGTTATTCTCCTCATATTCTCTCAATTCTCTCATGGTATCAGAGCCTAAAATCTCTTGAAGACATCATTACTTCTGCAAATTCCCATTAAAAATTCTTCATCAAATTTATGTTCGTAATCTTCTCGGAAACAACTCTTTATCCACTGGTTCAAAGGTTTTCCAGGAAGGAAAAAGCTTACCAATACTGAAGATAAGAGTGTATTTCATTCATTGAAACTCCAAGAATGCTTCAGCGAGTTAAGAAAAGTTCTACAAGCTTGGGTTCTTGTTCATCTCTTTTGAGAGCATATCCAGCAGTCCATAGCTGTCCAAGAAGGAGAAAATGATCAACTATGGCGGGTCCAGGGAATATCAAAAGGTTAAGATAATTAACAATGATGAAAATAACTCATAGAGGCAAAGGTGTTTGAAGACATGTCTCATATGAAACTCCAGGGCAAATCTGCAAGGTCTTTGCTCATGGAAATGAATGGCGACCAGAAGCTCTTCCTCTGTGTAAACAAGCTGAAGGAGAGTAGGGGTCAAAAAGGTCTATAGTGCATTCTCAATGAACCCTCATGGGCTGGAGGTTCAAGAAACCTGCCCAGGTTTCTTGATAGTAAGCTGACCCTCCTACTCTAATAAGAGCATTATGTGTCATGTTCTTGTGTTTAGAATTTGTCTGTTATTAGGATGTTGTTAAGAGTATTAGTGTTGTCTAGACTCTGTTTTCTTGTTATGTGATTCTAGGTTGTTTTTTTTAAATCAGCTGGATATGTGTGTCTGTTTTGATTCTAGAAGTATCTTCATAGGTTGTCATTGCATTCATGGTATGTTGAAATTTATTAAGATGTTTTAAATTGTAATTGATGTTGATTGTTAAGCATCTAGAAGTGCATATCTAATTGATGTTACTCTAGTTTAGTGTCTAAGTGTGTTGCCTAACTCCATTATCTGCATGGTGATTTTTCAGTGTCTAGGAGTGTTCCTAAATTTGTGTTGTATTCATGCTCTTGTTAAAATTTATTAGATGATTGGTCTAGTCTAATTTAGCATTTGAATTGCTCCTGCCTAAAGTTTTTGCATCTTGATACCTTCATCAAATGCTTAAGGTTGATAGTTCAATTCCTAATTTCCTTGCATTTGATAATTGGTCTTTGCTTGCCGTAAGTTTTGAAATCTCTGGAACATCAACTGATCATAGTTATAGGGTAAAACGTTCTTGCGCATCTCTCTTTTAAGATTATCCCATGAGACGATCTTTGTTTTACCTAACCTCGATTGAGTTGTCTTGCCTTGCAACCAGCAAGACGCTGCTCGATCACAAAATCGTATGGATATAAGTGGGACACATTGATCGTGCGATTTTTTTTTTGAATTCGAGGATTTCTTCCACGGTTACAAACCGATCTAAAATTTCTTCGGCCACGGTAGTACCATGAAACTCTGGGAAGTTGAGTTTGAAACTAGATTTCCATGCTGAATTGTTGTTGTCTTCTTCCGAGTCCGATTCGGAATTGTTGGTACATTGGCGGTTATGGCGGAGTGGGGCGAAGGGCTTGGGGTCATTAAAGGAGTTTTCGGAGTTGGTGAGCTGGTCGGGTGGTGATGGGGGTGTCTAGGGTTTGGGCGTTGCGTTGTGAGCACAGAAACGGCCGTGGTGAGGTCTATGATTTGTTGTTGGAGATCGTTGATGGATGTGGGAACCGAAATTCACACTGTCGATTTCTATAAATTAAGGAAAGTCAAGAAACCCTAACTTTTCTTGAGGTCACGGATTCTCTGCGAGAGCCAACGGCAAGTAATCAAATAAACGCAGAAAGTATGAGAAGATAACAAAACGAATCTATAGTAAAGGTAGATCTTATTTCGAATCCACGTAAGAGCATTGAGATCATTAGATTATCAAAGCTTCGGCCGCAAGGGCTGTTAGCAAGTTACCTAGTTCTAGCAACCAAAAACCTTAAACCTAGTTGAGTCGCAGTTCGATAACAAAAGATGAAAAATATACGAGAAAAGGTTTTGATTGATTTCGGACTGAACCTTATGACAGGCTGCCTACATAACCCTTTCGAGGATCAAGCCGAACGTAGTTCAATTAAAAAGAGTGGACCAAGAGATCGAACTGTCGTAGCAAGTTCGTCTGTTAATCGAGTGCCAGTCATAGAAACCAAACTTGTCGAGAATAAAGCTTAGGGTTTCCAACTGCAATGAGTTATAGAGTCTAGAGAAATCAAAATCGTCCTGCAAAGATGGAGAAACGTCTGAGTATAACTCTGTTCTTCTAGCCACCTAAAATCTAAGTTCTTATAAGCTAACAGAGCTTCTCTAGGTCTAAATCTTCGGGTCCTTGTGCCTTTAGCTTTAGCTCCCCTTATATATCCCTCTGGGATCGTTTCCCCTTTCCTTTTTTGCCCCTAGGTCGAGTTTATCGCTTCACGGATATATTCCTTTTTATCTCGATCTTCATCATTATCTTGGAAACTTGACATTTATCTTCTGATTTCGCGAGATTTATCTTCTTCTGCGAGTAAAGATACACCGTCACGACATTTCTGGGCTAAATTTCGTATAAAATAGTAAGTGGGTCTTTAGCCGCGTTCTAGGCCTCTTTGGGCCGTATTTCGACTTAAACATTTTTACAATTTCTTCGAAAGAACGTTAGATGATACGACGTCGCTTTAGCTAGGAAGTTCACACTTCTCCTATAGTTTAGAAAACTGTGGTGTTGAATTAACTGTTGTTGTTTGTACGATAATTATGAGCTTCATTCGGGAAAATGAGTCGTTCCGGTTTTTATCGTAAAGTCCCAATGATAACTCTGATCGAGACAAAACGAGGGGTGGATTCACCGAGGCTCAACGGAAGGCATAAGATCTGGTTTATCTTCGGTCCAACTTGCCTCGGGGGCGAGTTGGGTTGGTCCAACTCCCCGAACGGGCGAGTTGACCATCTTGCTTGGTCCAACTCGCCAAATGGGAAAGTTGAACTGTGTGTTCGGTCCAAATCGCCCATTTGGCGAGTTGGACCACGTGTTTAGTCTCGTACTCCTTCTACCCCAACAGTCGTTTGTTCGGATCGGACCCTCTTATCCGTGAACTTGTTGTATAACTTCTTTCTTTTAAATTACATGGAGCTTTTGTCCTGGATTTATACTTCTTTTTAGATAAGAAATATTTCTCGGGAGTTTTCTAGCATTAATTATGTCGTGACCGATTTTGACCCCAACAAAGGATTGTTGAGTATCTGGGATATCGTCATCGACTTGTTGTTGAGAATGAGTCTTTCGAACCATCGTAGAAGGTTAGCTGGATTCAGAGCATAGCAAAGCTCTAATACCAACCTGGCGCAGCATAAGCCTTAGGTGAACGGTCGATCAAGAACTTTTAGATTTCGTAGATACCTGCTCTTGCCTCGATCAAGAGTTTATTCCGATAGCTTCTTGAGACCAACTTCTTGTTAGATGAATTGAATCAAATCTTTCAAGGCAATACGCAAAAGCTTTGTTTTATAAATCAAAAGTGTTTACAAAAGTGCTAAGAGAGTTCCTTATATAGGACTCTTTAGATCGTCATTAAAATCTAAATCCCAATAGCAAAAGGAATTATCAAAACACATAAGAAAAAAGGAAATATAACTAAAACACATAAGAAAAGGAAATATTCCTAATTGGAAAGTTTAGGTTGGCGACAATGTGCTAGATGCTCGTGCATCAAGTTAGAACAGTTACCTTCAGTTGGGGAGCTATGAATCAGCCTATAACATGTCTGCTTCTACCTGGGGTATGAAGCTTCAATAAGAGGCTGAAATAGCAATCTCAAAGTATGGGGGTTAAGTGATCAAGACTTAAGAATCTGTCACCCCTCATCATTCCACATCACTCATGAGGAATTCAAGTGTCCATGGGAAACTCCTCACCAATCATAACAACCATATGTACCTATTGAGCTCATGAGCAAAGGGAGTCTTGGACTCAACCCCTAAATGGAGTTTTCAATTCAGAAGAATGGGGAGACAATTTCTGGTCATAAGAAGAAGCTCAAAGGCTGATTGAATCTGGTTGAATGAGAAGCAAGTGGCGCATAATCGGAGTCTGAAGCAAGGGACGCCTTACTTGCAACTGAAGAGGGTCATGATCCAGGGTTTATGCATCCCAAAACTTGATCATAAGGCTCACAAACCCACTGGCTAATTCCTAGGCTGAGATGCTTGCACTCTTTTTCCCTAAGTGTTGGTTTTATCCCATGAGGTTTTCCCACACTTAATGTTTGTAATGAGGCAAGTACTCTCAGTTCCAAGCTTTCCTAAGGATCTCCTATGGTGAAGCTTGAAGGGGAGTGTTGAAATGAAGAAGTGAATGACCAGAAGAAGAATCTTGTTCATGATCCAATTGTTGATAAAGAGAAATAAAGAAGACAAGAAGAAGAAGTGATCCGGTTACTTCAAGTTGAGACTGGTTCATACAGACTTGTGAACCAATTCATTGTTAGTATGGAGAAGAAAGTGTTGGAATGAAGAAAGAATGACCAGAGGAAGCAAGATGTACAAGGTTCAGGCCAAGTGCATCAATTGGAACAGATTTAGAGATGTCCGTACAATCTGTCTCACTCTCGACCATGAGTGATTTGCAAGGAAAGGAAAGAGTTGGGGAGAAGCTTGTGACCGTTTGTAGCCTCCATAAATAATCTGGTTTGATTTAAAACAGAAGGAGTCAGGTTATATTAAACAAAGAAGATCACATGTGCATAAGAGCCGGCTGTCACTTTCACTCATCAGACCGTGTCACTCTCTCTCATGTCCCTTTCTCTTCAGCTGCACGAGCCACCCCTTTTCCTTACCCTCTTGGAAACTTCTATTTACCCACAAAAATATTTGTTTAGGTTTTTCTAGATTTAGATTAGTTTATTGTGTGCTCACTGCCTATTTAAAGGCCTCTCATGTAACTGATTTGATCAAGAAGAGTGAAGAGCTCTTTTTCATATACTTTGTCACTAAACTCTCTCGTTCTCTCAGTCTCTCTATTCTATCTGGTTACTCGCGAGCTCAGTCTCGCCAATACTCTCCATTCTCTCCAAACTCTCACTCTTTGATAATTACACTCTCAGCAATATTGCGAGGAATAATCTTGTATGCTCTTATGAAAAAAAATTATTCTATCATACTCTTACTAATTCTCACATACTCTTATCCATTCTCAAGCTCTTCATATGGATGGTTAATGTCGAAAGTGACCCTCTCGTTCTCTCTCTCTCTTTCGGTTTCTCTCTCCAGCGGGACCCGCTCATTCCCTTCTTCGTCTCTATCTTATCTGTCGGGTTTCCTCGCTTTCATCGATTGAATTGAATTCAAATCAACTCCTGCTTTCCTCGCTTGGATCATTGAGCTATTTATTTCCAGTCTAGCTCAATTCAACTTCAGGTAAGGAATTCTCTTGATTTTTATCCTAAATCGTCGTAAAACCCCATGTTTTGAATTCACCATACACGATACAAGATCTGTAGTTGTAATATTAGATAGAAGGTTTCATATTTTTGTTCACAATGACAAACTGGATAATCAATAACTGGCATAATCATAAAGAAATGATATAATGTCGGGAATTAAAGTTTATTACTAGTTTGAATTGAAGAGGAGAAACAGCTAGAACTTTGAAACTTGGTAAAACTTGGTTAGATTAGACGGTAAAACTGTAAAACTTAGTTACTGAGAAAATTGTGTAACAGAGTATAATTAGTATAACTTTAGTAGCATAACTGTGTAACTAGGTATAACTTTAATGGTATAATTGTATAACCACGTTTAACTTTAATGGCTTAATTTTTTCTTTGTATTACAGGTAATGTTTTCTTCTTCTACAAATATACCCTTTGATTATGATGTACACTATTCGAAGTCCGGAGATGATTATGAATGGATTTCAACCGATGGTCGTATGTATGCTATATCCTTTAAGACATTAACACTAGACGAGATCACTTGTTTTTTGTTGAAGGAGAGGATATGCAGGAACATGGGCATTGATCCGTTTACGAATATGCTGAACTTAAGTTACATTCCACTGGTAATGGAACCTAAAAGGCAATCATATATTTTGAATGAAGATAAATTTGTTTATTTAACATCAGTGGATAGAAAACAAAGAAGAAGTATTTTGCATGTAGAGTACATCAAAGAATTGGTAATAGTTTCAATAACTGAGAAACTATCAAGAGTTGAGAAAGAAAACTCATATGGTAGAAACTATAGTGAGAGTGAGAGTGGATATGGAGAAGCAGAGAAACATAAAGAACATCCACACACGAAATAGAAGAGGAAGTAGGTTGTAAACCTTTTAGTTTTGATGTTTTTATTGTACGGGAAGCGTTGTAACACTTGGTGAAACTTGTATTTTATATTTGTACAACTAAGTGTACATATCCTAGTTATACTAGTAAGAGCATCTCCAACAAGGAATTTTATTTTTACAGGGGAACTTTATTCCGATGGTGCTCTTTAAAACATTTCTCAAAAAAATACATATTACATTGTAGTCCTCAATATTGTTAATAATTAACTATAACCACTAAAATTTTATAAAGAAGCAAGAAACTATCTGTCCAACCTCCAATCACATTCAATTGATCCACACCATTCAATGTGCCTTTGAATAGATTTCATGTCTCAGCAACCATTAAATGAAACTTTGTCATTTTATAATCTAACCTCCAACCATATTCAGTAGATAAGATAACCCCAACCATAATTTATGTTTATTCATTTGGCTTATGATACGTTTCTTTTTGTGTATAAATAATAGACTTTACTCAATGAAAAAAAATGACACTCATTCATATATTTTTTTGTATACAAAAAATGGAAAGAAATAGAGGAACATCATTCAACCAACAAGAATATAAGTCGTTATGTCATGTCTATTTAGAGATATCACAAGATCCCATTAATAGAAACAATCAAACTCTCAAGACATTATGAAATACAATAACAAATAGCTACAATGCAAAAAACAAGACAGTGTAAGTTTAAATTAAATTTATATGTGTTATTTATTTATTTATTTTATTGATTATATATTTAATCAATTTTTTTGTTTCAAAATATTGTAGATGGAGAATGAAAATAAATTATTAGTGTAAGATCAAAACTAAAAACGGTTTTGAATTTTATCATGTGAGGGTATTGGTATTGATGAAAGATATTCCAAAGTTTTCAAAAGATGTCCATATCGGTATTACGGATATTGAGAGCGGCACCGTCGGTTCTCCATCAACACAATCTCCTGGATATTCTTCATTTCAATCAAGTTAAACAATGATGATGGTGGTTCAAATCATCACAAAGTCCTATTGGATTGAAGAAAGCAAAACTCAAAAGGAAACTTGTTGAAAGTAATAACTCATTTATGGATACTTTGGTTTCATCAAATGAACAAATCCTACATTTCTTGAAAGAAAGTGCATAAACTAGGGAACTAAGTTATGAGGAAGAAAATAAAATCATGTTGACAAATTTAAACTCAATCGACGATAGTAACACTCGTCAGTTTATCCGATCTGAACAAGCAAGGATCATACAAAAAAGAACTCAACAACAACAAGGTGAGACTACTCCAAATTTCCATGGGCAATATTATGGTGATTTTGGAGGTTCGGAATCAAATTTACCTTAATATTAGTATTGTAATTTATATTTATTTGTGTAATATTTTCACCTTATTATGTAAAATATTATGAGTTAATCATAATTATTAACCTTGTTACATTACAAATTTGAAGATACGAAATTCCAAACCTTTTAATAAGTCATGCAAAAACATTTTGTTCTCATATCTTTTTCTTTAATATTCACCTTGTTACATTACAAAACTTATATATGTCATGAAATCAAGTATTTTTTACATGATGACATGATAAATGAATCTAGGAAACAAAATATAATTGGTATAACCATAAAACAAATCATTCAAGTACAATAAAACTAAGATAAATGCAAAAATTAGAAAAGTAAAACTTTGAAGTTTTCTGTAAAACTTTAAACTTGGTGAAACTTCAACACCATGTTTTCGAAAAGCCTTGGAAAATTTTTCCCGCCCAACTTTTCAATTTTTCCCTCACACACCAAAAAACCGTTGAAGACCAGTATTAAATTCTTTATCTTCCCCCATTTCTCTCTCTTCCCAATTTCTCTCTCAACCCCATTCTCTCTCAACCCCGAAAGAGCAATATGTCTGTCTCTTCTTCCATGACTGATGGTCGGACACGAGTAAGAACACCGGGAATGTCGAGTAAGTGTTGGTGCGAGGTGGGTATCATGGAGCTCGTCTCCAAATCCATTCCAAACCCATATCACCAGTATTATCGATGTCTCTATGCGGCTCAAAGGAAGGTACATCCGCTTAGCTTTATGTGCAGGTTTTTATAATTTCCGACCGTGTCTCAATGGGTCTGCTTGTTCGTTTATGTTGTCTGATTAAATTTTTGAACAAAATGTTGTAGCTTATAGACGACAATCACGTCTTCAAATGGGTCGATGAAGCTTTCACCGAAGAGATACAACAGTTGGACTACCAAGTTTGAATGCTAGAAGAAGAAGTTCAAGTTCTCAAAGCAACAATAAGGAGTGAAGGTCCCAAAATTAGGCGTAAGATAATAATATTTGGAGGTATTCTTATTCCTATTATCGTTGTAGTTCTAGGAATTTGCATGTGGAATTTGGATGTACAAGAAAGAGTTAATGAAAAAAAATTTATGTTTTTTCTAAGTTTTACGAAGTTGGACAAGTACAAAAGTAAAACTTTTCCAAAGTGTGACCTATTTATACAAACACGAACTTCAAGTTATTCTAAGTTTTACGAAGCTGGACAATTACAAAGGTAAAACATTTTCAAAATTTGACCTATTTATCCTATTTATACAAACACAAACTTCAAGTTATTCTAAGTTTTACGAAGTTGAACAATTACAAAAGTAAAACTTTTCCAAAGTTTGATCTATTTATCTTATTTATACAAACACGAAATTCAATTTACTATAATTTTGACCTATTTATACAAAAACCAACTTCAAGTTTTTCGAGATTTTACGAAGTTGGACAATTAGAAAAGTTTAACAAACCAGTTTTATGACACATTAGCACAAACATAAGTTTTAAGAGCATTCAACATTGAACATTCACAAGGAGTTAGCTTCCCAAGGTTGGTTTGCGTAGTTTTTCAGAAAAAAAGTTTTGTATATCTCTAGGAGCTCTCTTACGAGAGTTCTTCCGTTTGATGTGTTTCTGTGTGAGATGTTGCGGACTTGAAATGCTTTGGGAATTATGTGGAACTCGTTCGATTGACGAGAAGTTCATATTTTTCGTTAACCATTTGGCTGTTATGAATTAGTTTTGCTATGAAGACGTTATCGTATGATTTCCGTTTTTGAATTATACAAAAGTCGTTTATGTAGTTATTGTTAGGGTATTTTTAGGTGGGATCTTTTGTAGTATAGAAGCAAGAATTGAGACTAAAAGAGATATATTATTGATCGTTTGAGCATGAACTACAATGTTTGGTGTATAAACCCTAGATTTAGCTGTTTAACTCTATTATAGAAGCAAGAATTGAGACTAAAAGAGATATATTATTGATCGTTTGAGCATGAACTACAATGTTTGGTGTATAAACCCTAGATTTAGCCGTTTAGCTCTATTATATTAGTGTCCAGTTGTCTATCCCTTGTTCTAGGGTTCGGGTGCCCCTTCCAAGAACGTCACCGGGTGAAAATTGTTTTCCCAGGAGGGTACGTTCGAGAAGAGGATGCCCTTTGATCATCAACCATGAGATTTTCGCCAATAAGGCGTCGTTGAAATGCTCGATATCCCTGAATGTTGGACCTCCTTCAGATTTAGGTAGTGTGAGCATATCCAATGAGACCCAACAATTTTTTTTTTTCAGGTTTAGCGTCCCACCAGAATCTAGTAAGAGCTGGCTGAATTTGCTTACAAAGGGACTGAGAAAGCGTGAAACAAGATATAGCGTAAGAAGCCAAGGCAGCAAATACAGCCTTAAGTATAACTATTTTCCCGCTCTTGATAGGAAATTTGAGGTCCAGCTGTGAGTTTTTTGTCTAAGTCTTTCAACTGTGCTCGAGATGATGTTCGTTGCTTTCTACCAAAATACTCGGAAAGGCCCAGATATTTCCCATTTTCTCCTTCATTTGGGATGTCTAGTGTAGTGTGAAGTCTGTTCCAGACTTCCAATCTGGTCTTTGTTGAGAATGTATTAGTTGATTTATCTTTGTTAGTACACTGCCCGAGGCCATTTCACAACGCTTCAAAATCAATAGGAGTGTATCACTGCTGGATGTATCTGACTTGCAGAAGAACATCGTATCATCAGCAAAAAGGATGTGATTAATAGGTGGGCAGAGCCTTCGTACCTTCACCCCCTGCAATGAAACATTTGCTTGCGCATATAGACACAACGCCGAGAGTACTTCTGAACACAGGATGAAGAGATAAAGTGAAAGTGGGTATCCTTGTCGAAGTCCTCGTGAAGGTAAAACCAGCCTTTGCGGAGTACCGTTTATCAAGGAGTAGGAAACCGAGGATACGCATTCCATGATCCACTTTATCCAAGTTTCATGGAAGCTAAACCTCATCAGCACCTCTCTTAGAAATTCTTATTCAATCATGTCATAACCCTTGCTCATATCAATTTTGATGGCCATAGAGAACCACACTTGAGGTCACGAGGGTTTCAAGTAGTGGAGGATTTTGTGTAGTGAGAACGTTGTCAGAGATAACTTTCTTTGGGACAAAAGCTGACTGGTGCTCTGAGATGAGATTACATAGCATCAGTTGTAAGGGTTTAGTGGGGACCTTTGCTATGATCTTGTAATGAGTATTGCTCAAAGCAATCAGACGTAATTGGCTACCAGCTTTGGACCGATTCCTTTTGGTATCACTCGGAGGTGGGTCTCATCTTGCATTTGGTGCATGGAACCAGTCTTGAAGAAGGCTCGGATGTCTCATGATACATCCTATCCTATAATATCCCAATAGCGTTGGTAGAAGCCAACATATAACCCATGATGTCTACGAGCCTTATCAGCATGGACAGAAAATACTGCGGTTTTTATTTCCTTATCAAGTATGGTTCTCAACTTATCATTCCTCTCTTGTGTCATTTTAAACATAATAACTTCTTGCAAAGTTGTAAGCTCGTCTTCTATAACGGTAACGGATAATTTATTCTGAGCATGACGTCCTCTGGTAGCTGCATGCAAAATAATGGAGTTCTTATATCCGCTATTAAGCCACTGGATGTGGTTCTGTGTCTCTAGATCTATTCCTCATCGTCATAAAGCACTATGAGCTTTAACTTAAGCTCGTCAATCAACTACTTTTATGGGTTGATAATCGAAAGGGCCTGCTCAAGCTGCTCCTGGACAGCCAGGAAATGAATTTTAACGCTCTGGTTCTGCGCCTTTGACCACTGAACAAGCTTGACTATGAACCGATTAATTTTTTATATCAAGTCCATTTTATAGTTTCTCCAGGTTGTTTTAACCAAAGATCTCACCTCCAGATTATTCATAAGCTGTCTCAATGCCCTATTGGTGAGGTTCTGGTCAAAGTAAGAGACAACCATTCACAACGGCCAGCAGAAAATAGTTCAGACCCAGCAACATTTGCCATAGCTCGATCTAACTAGGACTGAATGAAATGACTATATCGTGTACCCTTCCATGAATACGAGTTACCACAGTGTTGCAGATTCCATACTCCATTTTGTGCCACAAAGCTTCCGAAAGACAGAAAGGAGCCTTTCCACCAGAGAGGACTTCTGATCTTTTTCGAGTTGTCAAGGAGATCGTTGAAATCTCATGTTACCAGTCACGCGCTACCTCAAGTGTCCAGAGACGCTAATTCAGATAATTTTTTTCCAAAAACTAGTACAATTTTCTCATTGAAAAGCTCCGTAAACATACGACAAAAAGACTTTATTATACTGAACCAAGGTGTCAACGATGTAGAACAGTACAAGATACCCAGGTGGACATTGTCTTTCCAAAAGAAAGCTAGACCCCCGTTAAGTCCCGAAGGTGAAACGGTGAAGTGGTTTGTGTAGTCCGACACAAATGAAGTTTGTTTTATTCCTTAAATTAGGAAGTCACAAAGTCGCAAAATAAAATAAAAAACCATAAAAATTGTTACAGTTTCCTCCAGTCATTCATCTTAAAGCCTCACTTCCTCTTCCCATTCCCTATGGTGAGTAGCTCAAAGTTCTGGAGAGTGATGTCAGGAGCCGTCCTTGATGGTGCAGCACGGGTGAAAAAAGAAGACGATGATCTAGTGGTCGGGTCAGGAACAAGCTGAGTCCTTTGCGCGGTTGAGGAACGGCCATTGTTTGGGACAACTCTGCTCGAGCGGTTCTCTGTGAAGTCAGCTGAAGAAGTGGCTCTAAAGCTCGAGACAATGGCTTTCCTTGACGAACTTGCGTGTCTTGTTGAAGAGATTGGCCTTTGGACTGTCTTGTAGTTTTGCTGGTTGGAATCAGATGTGACTTTAATGTTAGATAAAGGATTTTAAGAGTATACAGAAGATTTTCTTGGTTTTAGATGACTAACTGCCGTAGTTTCCTTTGATGATGCTAATACATTCTCTGAGGTTCTTGGTCTAGATCGATCAGCTTGAACCGCGCCACTTCCTGAACCGTTTCTTCTAGCATATGCCTCTAAAGCACCCGAGAATCTATCACGGCTGTCTTGTACAGCTGTAATCAGAAACAAAATTAGACACGTTTTGTTTGTTGGTCTGGATTTCTTCAGGCACCAAACTATGAGAAGAGAATGCGCAGAAGTAAACAATGTGTTCAACTATATGATTGGTTCTGTAACAACAGTATCCAATCAAGAATGGAACTGAGTCAAGCATATGATCAATAACTATAAAACCGGGATAGATCTGGAAATACAGAGAAACTGTTCTACACTATGAAGTTGGAGACAGTAATCATTGGTTGCAAATGGGTACTATTTACCAAACCACTGAGAAAAGAAAAACTATTTTGACCAAATAACCAGATAACAGTTAAATGAAAGTCATCTGACTTGTAAACTCCTAGGTGGCCACGAAGCACTCGATTAGCGCAAACTCTTTAGCATTGCAAATAACCAAATAGGGAAAAAGTTGGATGAGGCAAAGAAGCGGATCAGTAAAAACGAAAAAATTAACCAGGAATTCTTTCCAAATAGAATAGATCTCATTCTGACGGACTTGTGTTGATGCGGGTAACACAGTTAAAAGGCTTACCTGAAGGATTTTCTGGTCTCCCGGCAGATGGCACTGGGGGATTCAGAGCTGGTCTAAGGCTTGACTGTTGTTGAAACACAGAGACAATCATGAGGATTTGATAATATGCTCTAGAGGATATGAAATGATGGAAAACCTCAAAAGTATAGATGTTACTTACTCTTGGTCTGGAATTGGAGCTGGAACCGAACTGTGGATACTTTAAGATAGTCCAATCAAATACATAGTCAAACTGATATCCTGCATATATATAAAACATAAGCTAGCTTTTTTAATGTGCAAAATCTTCATGCACAAGCTACATTTATAGTAAGGGAAATCGGGGACTTTTGTCCAACCTTCTCGAATGAAGAGATCCCTGAAAAGCCTCTTTAGGTATGGATAATCTGGTTTGTCTTCAAACCGCAATGATCGTACATAGAGGAAGTAGGACGTGAACTCAGGTGGAAAGGATTTGCAGAGAACCTGGCAGTGGACATGTAGATTGTATCAATGATTCAATATGCAACCTTTAAGACAAGTAGACAACATCCTTGGCAGATTCCATACATGTTTCTCAATACAGTGATACTAATTATGAAGTATAAACTTGATAAGCTTGGAAGAGTGTATATCCGCAGGAAGAAAAGAGAAGCAGAAGAGTGACATGGAAATTTGGAGAAATATTAATAATAAAACACTCTGTTTGTATCAGAGTCTTTGGCAAGTGCATTTGTAAATACTATAAGAGCATTTGAATTGGGGGAGGGAGATTAGCTTTTGGGATTTAGAGAGTCTGTAGACTTGAGGAGATTACGTCTGGGTGAGGCCAGCGTATCTCGATTCTAGATCTTAAGAGTGTAATCGATATACATTGATATTGAGTGAATAAATAACAGAGGGATTGAGTTTACAGAGATTGAGTATCTAAACTCTATCAATTGGTGCGGTGAGCTCGGCGATTCTTCGCGATGGCGGCGGTGGAGGAGAAGATTGATCGGTTAGAGATGGTGGATCGTACGGTGGCGGAATTACAGAACAAAGTCGAGGTAATCTCCGGCGGATGGGAACGATTGACGAGATCGAATGATACGATGAACGATCGAGTCGAATCAGTCGAGAAGGAGCTATCAACGGTGGTTCGAATACTTAACCGGCTGGAATCACATATGATTGGCGATCGAGGGAAGGCGAAAGCCGATGCAACTCCAAACACCGATCAGGTACTTAATTCGAACTCTCGGAATGAACCTGGAACGAACGAGTTAGGTTATCGGAATAGTCAACACATGATGGTTAGTAGGGAGCAACTGCTCAAGAAAATAGAGTTGCCTGTGTTTGACGGTTCGATGCCGTATGGTTGGATCTCTAGAGTGGAAAGATATTTCAGGGCTGCACAGTATACGGATCAACAGAAAATCGAATTGGTTTCCTTAAGTTTGACGGGATCAGTTTCAAACTGGTATGCTTGGGAAGTGGAAGAAGAACCGTTTATCAGCTGGTTTCAGTTTAAAAAAAGGATGTTGGAGAGGTTTGCAGAATCCATTGACGATGAACCAAGAAACAGACTGTGTAATTTGCGGCAAACAGGATCTATCCAAGCTTATGTAAGCGAATTCGAGGAACTGATTACACTGGTCAAAGGAATAGATGAAGCGAATTTGATAAGTAAGTTTTATACCGGACTCAAACAGGAGATGAAAGAGGTTATCAAAATGAAGGAACCAAAAGGCTTGAGAAATCACATTGCAGCTGTAGTTAAAATGGAGTCGAGTATGTTCTGTCAACTGGTAGCAGAAAAGACAAGTATTGGAGGGGGATATCAAAAGAGTCTTGTGTCAACTTCAGGAATCAAATCTCACGCTTTGTCATCTCAGACCACTATTGACAGAAACAGAGCACCAGAGTCGACGAGAGCAATTCAAGTTGCAAGACCAAGACAACATTTAACTCCAGCCGAGCTTGCAGAACTTAAACGTTTGAAGTTATGTTTCAAATGTAAGGCGAAATGGTTTAAGGGTCATCTTTTTGGCAATTCAGAGCTCCAAGTTTTGATGGTAACGGATGGATATGAAGTGGAAGTGTTAGAAGAATGTATGGAGGAGGAAAGTGGGGATGAACATGACCCCACGTCACAGTTAATGCAGTTATCTCTTTACTCGTTCTTAGGGATGAACTCTCCACAGACAATGAAGGTGAGAGGAAGAGTGGGTAGCTCATCCATGGTGATCCTTATCGATAGTGGAGCTACACATAATTTTGTATCTCCTATGTTTATCAAGAAAGCTCATTTGGAGGTCACACACAATGCGAAGCTACAAGTGTTATTGGGCACGGGTATTATGGTGCAAGGACTGGGTATTTGCAGAAACGTGGAGGTTTCATTCCAAAAGCTCAGCTTCAGAATAGATTGCATATCCCTAGAGTTAAGTGGAGTGGATATGGTCTTAGGAGTACAATGGCTCAGAACTTTGGGCAAATGTGAGATTGATTGGGAGTTACAAGAATGGAGTTTTGTTTGGTGTAATGAACGTGTCACACTTAGAGGAGAAAGTGACCTTCATTCACCAGCCAGTGCCTTTCACGCTCTCATTCCAGTCCAGGGTGACTCGGTATCAGAGGGTGAACATTGGTTACACAGTCACAATGCTAGTAAGGCATCTGCTGACATAACTCCGAGTATAGTGCACCAGGTGTTGGAAACATTTTCATCAGTGTTTGACATGCCTAACGGGTTGCCTCCAGTTCGAGGGACTGAACATCAGATTGTTCTTAAACAGGGCACTCCACCGATTAGTGTTCGTCCTTACCGATACCCACAAGCACACAAGGAGGCAATGAATGTGTTAGTCAAAGAGATGTTGGACAAGGGAATAATAAGGACAAGCCGGAGTCCTTTTTCAAGTCCAGTGTTGCTGGTTAAAAAGAAAGACAAGTCATGGCGTTTTTGTGTCGATTATAGAGCTTTAAACCAGGCCACGGTGGCGGATAAGTTCCCGATTCCGATGATAGATCAACTACTTGATGAACTTAATGGAGCAAGGATATTTTCCAAGTTGGATTTAACCTCTGGTTATCATCAAATCCGTATGGTACCTCAGGATATTGAGAAGACAGCGTTTAGGACGCACGATGGGCACTATGAGTTTCTTGTTATGCCTTTTGGACTAACGAATGCGCCAGCAACATTCCAAGCGTTAATGAATCAGATTTTCAGACCATACTTGAGCAAGTTCATCCTGGTATTTTTCGATGATATTCTGGTCTATAGCGAAAGCTTGAGTTCGCATAGAATGCACTTGGAGACAGTGTTTCAGATACTACAGCACCAAGCCTTATATGCAAACAGAAAAAAGTGTGTATTTGGACAGGATAATGTGGAATACTTGGGCCACGTTATTTCAAACCAGGGAGTGGAGACTGATAAAGCAAAGACGGAAGCGATGCGAAATTGGCCAACACCTAAGAATATCAAAACAACTGCGTGGGTTTTTGGGACTTACCGGGTATTACAGAAGGTTCATCAAAGGTTATGGGGTATTAGCTCGACCCCTAACAACATTATTGAAGAAAGATAGCTTTATTTGGTCTCCGGAATCGCAATTGGCTTTTGATACATTGAAGGACGCTATGATGAAGGCCCCGGTTTTGGCACTGCCTGATTTCAAGAAGGTATTCATCGTGGAAACAGATGCATCCGGATTCGGAGTAGGCGCAGTCTTGATGCAGGAGAAGCGTCCTATTGCGTATTTTAGTCATGGATTAACACCACGAGAACAGTTGAAACCCATATATGAACGCGAGCTAATGGCAGTTGTTCTAGCTATCCGCAAATGGAAGCATTACCTCCTGGGACGTCGTTTTGTGGTACACACAGACCAACGGAGTCTTAAATATTTACTAGAACAACGTGAGGTAAACATGGAGTATCAGAGATGGTTGGTCAAATTGTTGGGGTATGAGTTTGACATCATCTATAAACCAGGAAAGACAATTCCGCGGCAGATGGGTTATCTAGAGTGGATCATTCAACTCCAATTTCTTCTAGTACTGCCTTGTATGCAATCACAGTTCCATCCTCCTTACAAATGTCTGCATTGTTCCAAGAGATTGAGCAAGACAAAGAGATTCAGTCTACTATTGACGCGATTCGGAAAGGGTCTGTAGTTCGTTCGGGCTTGACTGTGTCGGAGGATAAATTATGGTACAAAGGCCGCTTGGTGATACCCTCAACTTCAGCATATATTCCTCTAATCCTGGCTGAATGTCATGACGGGATAGCAGGTGGTCACTCAAGGGTGCTAAAAACAGTTAAGAGGATACAACTTTGGTTTCATTGGGATGGATTATTTAGGACAGTCCAAAAACACATTGCCGAATGTGCGGTCTGTCAAACGCATAAATACTCCACATTGGCTCCAGCAGGTCTTCTTCAACCTTTACCGATACCTATGTTGGTTTGGGATGATCTTTCAATGGATTTTATAGAAGGGTTGCCGAAATCCAATGGAGTGAATGTCATCTTTGTGGTGGTTGATCGTTTGAGTAAATATGGGCATTTCCTTACTCTTAAACACCCGTTTCAGGCTGTGGATGTTGCTCGGAAATTCATTGCTGAGATAAGACGTCTTCACGGATTTCCGAAATCCATTGTATCTGACCGTGATAAAGTTTTTCTCAGTAACTTTTGGCGGGAACTGTTTCGCCTAGCTGACACTAAGTTGAAGTTCAGCACTTCTTTTCACCCACAGACGGATGGACAAACAGAGGTACTCAACCGATGTTTAGAGACGTATTTACGTTGTTTTGCCTCGAGTCATCCTCGAACATGGTCTAAGTATTTGCCTTGGGCAGAATTGTGGTACAATACGTCTCACCATACATCGTTGAAAACTACTCCATTTCGGGTTGTGTATGGTCGTGATCCACCGTCTTTGCTACGCTTTGAAAAGGGTTCAACGGTGAATGCAGAATTAGAAACACAGTTATTGGAGCGTGACATGATGCTTACCGAGATTAAAAAACATTTGGTGCACGCTCAACAGTTGATGAAGAACAATGCGGATAAACATAGGCGTGATGTAGAGTTTACGGTGGGAACAATGGTTTACTTGAAGCTTCGGCCTTATAGGCAGCAGTCTGTAGCTCGCAGACTGTGCCAAAAACTATCAGCTAAATATTTTGGGCCATTTCCTATTGTTGAAAGGATTGGGAAAGCAGCTTACCGGTTGCAGTTGCCAGCAACTTCTAAGATTCACCCTGTTTTTCATGTTTCTCAGCTTAAGGAAGTGATTGGACCGCATAAACTTGTCCTCCCCCTTCCGTTGTTGGAGGCTGAGGATGAAGAATTCTTGATTCAGCCGCAGTCCATCTTGGAGTCACGCTATAACAAGCATGGTCATTTGGAACTGTTGGTTGCGTGGGCAGGCATTCCTCAGTCTGAGTCTACTTGGGTGGGTTACAAGGAGTTTCAGTCTCAATTTCCGGATTATCAGCTTGAGGGCAAGCTGAGTGTTAAAGGAGGGGGTATTGATAAGCTTGGAAGAGTGTATATCCGCAGGAAGAAAAGAGAAGCAGAAGAGTGACATGGAAATTTGGAGAAATATTAATAATAAAACACTCTGTTTGTATCAGAGTCTTTGGCAAGTGCATTTGTAAATACTATAAGAGCATTTGAATTGGGGGAGGGAGATTAGCTTTTGGGATTTAGAGAGTCTGTAGACTTGAGGAGATTACGTCTGGGTGAGGCCAGCGTATCTCGATTCTAGATCTTAAGAGTGTAATCGATATACATTGATATTGAGTGAATAAATAACAGAGGGATTGAGTTTACAGAGATTGAGTATCTAAACTCTATCAGAACTATTACCTCTACGGGTGTAAGCCTTTTCTTTTCGCTGATCTTGTCATACTTCTGCTTCTTGGTACCAGCACGAAGGCCTTGCCAAGGCAGACTAGCACGAGAAATTGAGCGTCAAATTGAAGCACATTAAAAATATTGGGCGCAGTTAAGCTGTATATATACCTTCCTCGAAGAAAATACATTAGCACAAAGCCAAGAGATTCCAGATCGTCCCTCCTACTTTGCTCTGGGTAAGAGGTCTAAGTTTAGAAAGTTGACAATTTAATGGAAGTATAGAATGTTAAGTGCATACAGATACGATAGGAAAAAAAAGAGAAAAAGCAAATAACACTCGCCAATTCCAAGATGAGTGTTAACACTTGCATATCGAGCTGTTCCAGTAAGATTCTTGTTTTCCCTAAGTAGTAACTTTTAATTAGCAATGTAAAAGGCATACAGAGAATATATCACCAATGTTCCTTCAAAATGTCAATATGTAACTGGAACAAGCTCCTCTTTCAGCAAGAGGAAACATAATATTTACCTATAAGGAATGTGCTTATGAGTTTGAAGATCTCTGTACTTTTTTGCAAGTCCGTAGTCAATGATGTACACCTAAATAAGAAGAAGAGAATGGGAACAAACATTTTTCAGCTCTGGAACAATAGAATTTTCCCAAAAACCAGACAAGTGTTATCATTGCACACAAAAAGGTTGCCACCATAACTACTCACCTGGTTTGCTTTACGTCCAAGACCCATTAAAAAGTTATCTGGCTTAATATCACGGTGAAGAAATCCCCGGACATGCATATATTCGACTCGGTTTATCTGAAAAAATCAATAAGTGAGCACTGTAATAGCGCTCCAAAATACCAGCCAAAAGGAAAAGAATACTTCATACCATCTGATCTGCGAGCATTAGAACTGTCTTTAGGTTGAACTTCCGACTGCAATAATTGAATAAATCCTCCATACTAGGTCCCAGAAGGTCAATGACCATGCAGTTGTATTCACCCTCGACCCCGTACCATTTTAAGTGCGGAATACCAGCTTTAAGAAAACAAATGTAAAGATTACTTAAGACAAAGATAATCGAAAGGTTTAAAACCAAAGAATCAACATTGGAGAGAAAACTTACTTCCTCCTTGAAGAAGCATATAGAGCTTTGACTCATAATGAAGCTGAGGATGCCTAGCCCGGGCAGGTTCCTGCAACAACAAGAAGGGACAGGGTTGTGGTGAAAAATAATGAGTTTATGCATCTAAACTGAAATCATAAACATGAAAAGAAGAAGTCATATACAAATATTATACATGCAAAAGACATTAGTCAACGCTGTGACTTACAAGTTTCACGGCAACTTCTTCCCCAGTTTGCACATTCACACCTGAAACCAAAACATAACAAAGACGATAAAAAGTTACTAAGAGAAAACTTGAAATTACCCACAAAGACATAAACAAGAAGAAGAAAACTTCCAATACCTAGAAAAAGTTCACCAAATGATCCACTTCCAAGTTTACGTCCCAGCTTATACTTACCACCAACCACGCGATCCATGGTCTTCTTTTAACAATTCCAATCAAAAGTAACTCCTGAGGAAACCCAAGTTGACCCAGATTTTCAATCGTGTTTACCTACCTCGCTAAAATCTTTTGATACAATAGATAATTTACCAGACCGAACTTTCAAAACAAAAAAAACCCCAAAAAATCAAATTTTCTCACCGAATAAGAGAACCCCTCAAATTCAAATACCAAATGAACGCCCAAGTTGCTGAATCGGTGCTTGACCCAAATCGATTCGGAGAAATTAACAAAGTAATCTAGTTGATTGAGCTAAGCTTTGAAAATAAACTAAAACATTAATACATTGGCCAACATCGTCGTCGAACATACTCTGATACTTTTTCGGACAAAGCTTCCGATCAGGTTGAGGAGAGAAAGAAGAAGAAATGAGACGGAAGAAAATGAAAAGGGTCTTCGTATTCGATTAAGACTGCTACGAAAAAACTGAATTCAGTATTTCTTCAAAAAAAAAAAAAAGATTATTTGTAGGGAAGATATCCAGCGTTCAAAGAAAAAAAAATATGAGGTACAAGAAATCTGATGAGACGGCCTTTGAGATGATTTTCTTTCCTTATCCCTGATTTGTTTACTTTTATTTCTTTGTTACTTGCTATAAGCTATCTGCTTTATTATTTTGTGGAGATCACCTAAAGGCTGTAACTAGATGTGTGTTTTTTGGAATAGAACTCTTTGGAATGGCCAATTCCTGTAGATTCCAAAATAAAATTACCATTTGCATGGAATAGAAAATAAATTTCATTCCAATAATTCTTGTGGAATAAGTGGAAACAAAAGGAATGTAGTAGTAAAACATTCATAATAAAAAATGCACGTGAATGAAAGGAATGGAACAAAACTAATGTAAGAAAATATTTTAATTATGTTTAGATATTATATAACTTATGTATTGCAGTTAAATAGGAGATAGGTTAAGATTTTGAAATTAAAATTCTGGCTACAATTATTTAAACAATCTTACATACATTTTCAAACAAACAAATTAAGTTGTTTTCGTTAATATGTGTAGTATAAGGTTTAAATAACAAATATTTGTAGTATCAAATTTACATAATTATTTTGTTTTCTTTTTAACATTGTGTATTAATTTTAATGAAATATATTCTACTGTCATATACATATTGAGAATAATCTTAATAACTTAACTTAAACTATAGTTAATTTCATTCCATTCCATTCCTTTAAAATATTACCATTCATGTTACAAAAATGTTTTTCTGCAATTACTCGTTCCATTTTGTTTTGATTCCGTAACTTCCACCATTCCATTTATTTCATTCCATTTTTTCTAATTCCTTTAATTCCAAGCATTCATAAATTATGTTTCCAGTTACAGCCAAAGGGTTAACCATAGTGAAGAGATAATTAAAAAAATAATCATAAGAAGATGTACAGGTGGGATGTGATAATTATGGGCACTTTGGGACACTTCTCCTTGCACAGCGCTTCTGCGTGAGAAACACGACACCCGTTCAATAGTTTACAAATCATTTTCAGTCGTTCTATTCTAATAATCTTGTGTAGTATAGTATGCGTTTAAAGCACTACATACCCTAGTTGGTGAAAATATTCTCAATATGTGTGTATATGGGTGTGAGAGAGAGAGAGAGAGAGAGAGAGAGGGAGAGAGAGAGGAGAGAGGGGGAGGGAGAGAGAGAGAGAGAGAGAGAGAGAGAGAGAGAAGAGAGAGAGAGAGAGAGAGAGAGAGAGAAGGAGAGAGAGAGAGAGAGAGATAGAAGGAGAGAGAGAGAGATGGGAAAGGGAAGAGAGAGAGGGAGAGAGGGAGAGAGGGAGAGAGGGAGAGAGGGAGAGAGGGAGAGGGAGAGGGAGAGAGGGAGAGAGGGAGAGAGGGAGAGGGGGAGAGGGAGAGGGGGAGAGGGGAGAGGGAGAGGGAGGAGAGGGAGAGAGAGGAGAGAGAGAGAGAGAGGGGAAGAGAGAGAGAGGGAGAGAGGGAGGGAGAGAGGGAGAGGGGGAGAGGGAGAGGTAGAGAGAGAGAGAGAGGGAGAGAGAGAGATACATTTCTATTCTATGTTTATAAATAGAATAGAACATACAAAATTATGTGTAATCCGAAAAGAAAATCTAATTATACTATATGTATTTTTTAAGATAGTATAGATTTTCAATACGAGTTTATAGAATATTGTATAAAATTTATATAAATATATGTCAGTTTTCAATGTTTCAAATTATGTTATATGTAAAAAGAAATCTATATTTTTAATATGTGAAACATAAAGTTTAATAATTATTTTAACAAAAAGTATAAACAATTAAAATTGTAAGGGGAAAACCATATTTATAATAAAAATAATAATATGTATATATTTATGTATAGGAGTGTGTGTTTACCAAGAGTAATATAGCAAATATTGTATAAATTAATAGTGTATATCATAGCCTAATGTTTACTATGGTCATTTGGTGAATTTCTTTTTTTCTTATGGTTATATCACCTAATTTCCTTCACCTAAATGTATAATTTTTTAAACAAAAACAAGATATGACAGATGCCAAAAAAAAACAAGATATGACAGACAGCCCCCAAAGTAAGGCGATTAGGGTTCACTATTCGCTCTTTGCGATTTCAATCTGATTTCTTCGGTAAATCTCTCTTTTTACCATAAAATTCACTCTCACAGTTTCACGCAAGCAAGATGGACCGAAATCTGTGGAAATCTATGCAAAACTTAAGCATCGGGTCGAATCTCTACTCGCTTCGACTCTCGAGAGACACTAAAAAAAAGCGCAACTCAGAATCAGCTTAGTCTGGTGGTTAAAGACTTTAACCCGGTGCATCAAAACCTCACTGGGATGCCTAACACACTTTGGAAAGCTTGGAGACTCCATGATCGAGTACAAGGTCAAATAAATGATGACGGTACAATTCAATTCCTCTTCTCTGAGGAACACAATCTCTTACATGTAATAAATAGGGCCCCTGATCCTTTAAAGATTGGATGGTTGTCATGGATCCTTGGTGATGAGGACATCAAATCATCATTAGAAAAGGAGGAAGGAACCAAAAGCAAATCAGTAGAGAAAATGAAGCTGAGGAAATCTAAAGAAGCCAATCAGGACCTAAGTGCAATCAAAACACCATATCTTTCATGCTAGGAGGAATTTATCTATGAAACTGGTTTTCTTGGATACTACACTCAACAAGAGCACCTGGCGAATAAGTTTCATACAAAAAGGGATGATGGTATAGGAGGTATTCCATTTCCAAGTCCAGGGTGGCCTTACCTGTCTTATTTGGATGATCAGTTGCTTATGCTATGTCAAACGCATTATTGGCATCCATGCGACTTGTGTTACCTCTAGAAGCACTCTACACTACATTATGGAGTACCACACAACACCGGATCAGGCGGATCCCAATCAAATACCAAGAAGACCAACTGGAGCTATTTATGGCAAGTTTGGTCAGAAATTGGTTTACTTAATTCCAAATCAGGATTTGGCAACCATGATTAATTTCTTGCAAACCAAAGAGGACAGGAGACGTTAGAAGACCAAGAAATATGATGCATAATATCATTTTGAGAATCGTTTGGACTGACCTTCCTTATTTGGAGGAGCCAAACACATTTTATGCCATAAATATTCAAAAACTCTTTCCTTTGTTCAGAGGTATTATGAAGGCTCGATCAATAAACCAAGACACTCCAAGGATTCATCACTTTATGCCCAAGTTATCAAGATACAAGGCAATCAATAAGTTCCCCTCTTTCAGCCCAAAGATCCCTCCAACGGCTAGTTTTATTTATGAACAATTTTTATTCCTTTTTCTTCTATTTAGATCAGCCTATATAAGCTGAGTATCGTTCTCATTGTAAACCCACCTTTTTAGCCAAGTATTTCTTTTGAAAAAAAATTGTCTTTGAGTTGTTCTTGTCTTTAGAATCATTTTTGAGAGTCATTTTTTTTCTACAGATTTCTGGATTAGGATTGTTTATGAGATTCAAGCAAGTCTGGTTCATCAAGGATTGACATAGTCAATTACTTATATCCATCCTATACTGAAGAGATCTGTCCATCAGAGTCTTGTGAACCTTTGTCATCTTAGGCTTACATCAATTTTGGTATTAGAGCTTTAACCTCTTATCCCACATGTTGTTTCTATCCTTTATCTTTCATTTTCTTTTATTTTGTTTTGATTTCTTTCATTAAAAAACCATAAACATTTGTTTATGTTATTTGCTTGTTTTGTTCTTATTGTGTGTTCTTTTTAGAAAACCAAAAAAAACAACAGTTTTTGTTCTTCAATTTTTCCTGCCATTGTTAAAGTTCTCATTCCTAAGAAAACCATTGAAAGAAGAAGAAGTTCAATTTATGAGATAATCTTCCGTAAAACAATTTTCGAAAAACATTTACAGAAAACCTCTTTGAAAAACTCTCCAAGTCTCATCGCCCGTGGGCGATCCCACGAGGCACACAACAAGTCTCGTCGTCCACCGGCGACGAGATCATCACCAAGTCTCGTCGCTTGTGGGTGACGAAACACACACCATGTTTTGTCACCTGTGGTCGACGAAACACGCACCATGTCTCGTCGCTTGTGGGCGACGAAACACGCACTATGTCTCGTCGCCCACGTGCGACACAGCATGATGCGTGTCTCGTCGCCATTGGGCAGCGAGACTTAGAGATGGTCTTGTCGCCCGTGGGAAACAAGACATGATGCGTGTCTCGTCGCCCACGGGCGACGAGACTTGAAGAGCTTTTCAGAGAGCTTTTCCGTAAATGTTTTCTGAAAGTTGTTTTATGGAAGTTTAACTCATAAATTATACTATGATGTTTTCCACGAAAACTTTCTAAATATTATTTGACAGATGATTGTTTCGTAAAACTCGTCATTTATCGCAAAAACCTTTCACAAGAACGTTTTTCCGATCTTTTCATGCTTGGATAGAAATTCTTTTATTCCTTATCCGGAATGAAGTATAAGAATTCCGTTCTTGCATAGTTTTTTTGATATTTCTAGCTGATATTTGCTCAAGGCACTATTTCTTGGAGGTTTTTGGCTGTTGATATCCCATGACGATTTTGACCCCAACAGTTAGCCCCTTAGCTCGTAAGATTTTACGTGTAATTTCTTGCGAGGTAGTGATAGAAGTGTTAGGTGGAATCAATGGCTAAAAAGGTCCGTTGGCGAAACCATTTTTTTTTTTTTTGGAATGTGATAAGATTGGTGTTGTACCTTATTAATGCTGCCTACTTAACCTTTTTCAAGGGATCAAGCCTTTCGTTGTTTGTCTTGGAGTTAAGCTTCTCACGACCTTGTTTTCCAGTGAGACCTTTACGGTCTAGTTATGTGCTGTGTGGAGATTTTCGAGCTTGTTTCTGCAGATGGTATCTTATATCGGACCTTTGTCGGCCTCAAGACTAGCCTTGTAGGCTGTTTGTTATAGAATTATGAATTCGTGGGTTATCTCCTTTTAAAAAAGTTTAGATTAGCCGTGCACGGAGATGAGAGAAAGAGTGTGAGTTGTCATCTCATTTCTAACACTCACTGGATCATTATACTTTTCGTTGTGTAAGATGAGAATACTCAAAGGCTTTTAGTTCGCGGAGTCTCATAAACATACAAATATAAGCGAAGGGACATATTTTGGAATTTCGTATCGGTTTGTTGATATTATGTGACACGTGCTCAAATTACCCTCAAGCTGCTGATTACTCTCTTTAATAAGAGGTTCAATTATAGCACTTAGGGATCAAATCCACAAAGAGAGAGTACACACAATAGATTTCATAATAAACTTAGTTATGCTAGGGAATTAATATGACTTTAAGAAACAGTAAATGAGTTGGATTTTAAACAATTAAGGAAAATATCTAGATGTAGAGTTTTCAGGTAGTGAATGATAATGTAGAGAAGCCAATGGCTTTTCAACTATAGAACACTAATTTAATTAGTAAAGATATCAAGTTATATATATCTATGGCTAAGCTCAGAGTCTACAAACGTTCTTGTGGAAATTCGAAATGGCCGTCGATCAATGGTATGCAAACGACATAGATCGACGGCTTTCTTGGTCAAGCATTAAACGATCATATTCGATTGGTTCACTTAGAATTACGAGACCATTCTCTCGATTGTACCTAGTAGTTTAAGCTCAACAAGATTTATTCAGGTAACGATCCTACTCTCATAGTGCCAATTATCCTAAGATCGAGGTTCTAGGTAGCTAATCAAGAACACAAGCAATAAGTGCAATCCTAAGATCGAGGTTCTTGATCTTCTCTCCAAAAACCCTAAACTACTGTGGCAGGACCAAAGCTTGAGAAGGCCCTTTTGAAACCACTGGCGCTAATAGTTGGATGTATTGCTTTGCGCCTTGCACATATATGTCAATTATAAAGGAGACAATCTCGGATGGTCATGCGTGGGAGAAGTGCTTCTTTTTTCGTCTGTATTGATAGCGCGTCGATCGAAGAGAGCTGCATTCTTGCTTTCCGCATTGAATGGGGTCGTTATTGTACTGATTGGATATACACATGTTTTTGTTTCGACGTATCTAACTCTTCCGTCCTTTGTTTTCAGAGGTCAACCCCTTACCGCCGTTCTCGGATGACGTGGTCGCCGTGAGGAATCTTCTTTGGACTGGTTCATTCTTTTGGACTTCTTTCACTCTGAAGCGAGTTCGCAAGGCGCTTCAGTATCACCGATCGCGAGCCCATCCCGAAGTGGTCGTGGAAGAAGGATCTGAGTTGGATATGAACGAGTTTGTGCCGATGGATGTCTCGGTGTCTCGAGGGAATGCAGTTCCTTCCAAGGGAAAGGGGTTTGATCTAGGCAACATCGAATTCCTTTCGGATGACTTCCCCTTGCCTGGATGGCCTTCTAACTTCGCCCCGGGTGATGGGAGTGGCGTTAACGATTTTTCCATGCCGGATTGTAATTTTGATGACCTCTTTAAGGACCTTCCGTCTGATTCTGACCTTCCTCCTACCGTGGATGGTAAGGCGAGGTCGAAAGCCTTTGCGGAGGGTTATAGGATGGTCAACACGGTTAGTAACTTGAACTTTTCTTATTGTACTATATATATTATTTTTTGGGCAAGTTTCCTTATCTTTCAACCTATGCATGGACTGCTCGCATTAACGTCATCCCTCGAGGGGAGCCACCGGGAGGAGCGACTCTGTCGTTTCAAGGCTAAGAGAGAGGAGAACGAGGCTGCTCTTCTCTGAGAACAGGTTTCCACCCATGAGATCCGAGACAAGGGGCTGGAGAGAAAGCATGCTAAGGCTCTTCGTCGTGCGGAGAGAAGAGGGAAGCGCGAGGTTGCTGCGGTGATCGAGGGTCATTCTTCTCAGTTCAGGAACAAGTTTTGGAAGCTTAGGGGAGCCCAAGATCTTATGGGCGATTTCCGAGAGTGCCTTGGAGCCGTTCATGCCTTGTCGCCGATACCGGGCAGTGACTACGTTTTCCAGACCGAGATGGACAAGATGACCGGCTACATTGATGAGTGTGAAGGTGTCAAGACTCTAGTCCCTCCTCTTGAGTAGAAGGTGCTGGGATACTGGGATCCCATCCCAGTTTCTCTCGATACTGAGGAGATCGCGACCGAGGATGCCGATGAGGGGGGTCAAGGTGAATCAATCTGCGGGCACGTTTGGTCGTTCCATGTTGGGAGACTTCATATTGGACCCTTGACGGATCTAGATTATGTTATCTGGTTTATGCTCTATCTGTGGCCATGTGTGGCCATTTTATGCTTAGTTGTGTTGGGCTGTGTGTGGCCGTTTTTATGTTTATGCTTAGGCCTTATGTGGCCGTTTTTATTTTCGGGACTGGCCGTATGCGGCTTTGAATCCTTGCCTTAGATGGCTTTGACCTATCTTTTTATTGAAATGATTTAAGATTTTAAGAGTGTGTCGAGTAGTTGCGTGTAGAGGGAAGATTATGAGTTTTCATCTCATAACCTAACTCTTCTTTGTAGATCGTTCTATTTTGCTCGTTCGAGATGTGCGAAAAACTTCTGCGAGCGTTTATATGTGAACGAAGAGGCATGCTTTCATGATCTCGTATCTTTCGATATTCATGTCTTGACACGTTAGAGACCAGTGTGCTGGGTTTAGGGTAAGACCTAGGTTTACTCTCGGTTGAGGCTGTGCGATGACTAATCGGCTTTCGTTTTGCGTGTTGCAATTTCAACCTGATTCCGTACCGCTTTAAAGTCCGCGATATGTTTTTGGCTTATATGACTTGTATGGTCAGAATCTAGCATCTCTCCAAGGACAATTTTTAAGTCTCCTGGAAGTGCTGACCAAAATTTTGGATTTTTTATGCACAATTATCCTAGTCAGATGTATGAGAACAATTCATGAAAAAGGTTAGGTGTGTTTCTTTAAGACGGCTAATGTACTCGTCAGGACCAATCGATGAGTGAGGTGTAAGAGCAAGTGTTCGTTTATGATTATAGTAGCCGATGGACTGTTTTCAGGTTTTGAAAAATATTTTCGGAGATTTTATGCGACGTCTCACATTGTGTTTCGAAAGTACATGGTGTGCAAGGGGATGATTTCGAGCGTGAACTGATGTTCGACCTCTTCGAGGATGGGCCCTCAAATTTTGGTCAATGGTTTTCCATCGAAAGGTGTTTATGAAGAAGTGTTCGCACCAAAGAATTTCGGTTCGTACTTGGATGGTTTGTAATGACTTTAGATGTTCATGTGTTAAAAGAGATTTGCGAGATTTGCGTTTTCTTATTACCCAAAATTTTCTTAAAATATCGAGTACAAGGCGAATATTTTAAAATGTGGGAGTATACGAGTATACGTATACGCACCCACTCCCCCCCCCTTTCTAGAGAGGGGGATGGCTGAACTTGTGATTAGACAAGCTGCCTACGTACGCCTTTCGAGGATCAAGCCATATTTAGTTTTTGGCGACGAGTGTTTTTACTCGGCCGCAGTTGCGTCGACCACCTTCATCGCGGGGACTGTGGCAGGATCAACGTCTTCTTCCGGGATTATCTCCTCCGGTTGGGTTGTTGCGTTGGGCTTGGACGCCTTCTTATTTTCTTCGTTCGGAGCCGTTGCTTGGGATGAGATTTTGGATCATCTTTTTCAGAGACATTTTCAGTCGGTGGCTGAGTGGTCTTTGCTCGTTTAGTTTTCGTCATCGAAGTAACCGTGATCTATCTTAGCTTGTGTTCGGCTAAGAAAAAGAGTCGCGAGTGTTTTAGGCTGACCCAGATTTCGGCAATTCTGTTTGGAGTTGGAAACTTGATGCCTAAGTGGTAGGTTGACGGGACTGCCTTCATGGAATTTAGCCAGGGAGTTCCCATGATCACGTTGTAGATGGTGGGGAAGTCAGCGACTGCGAAATCGATGATTTTCGTTACTTGCCATGACTGGGAGTTAGATCGATTCGAGAGTCATTTCGTTTATGCCAGAGAAACCGGTTAACGGCTTTGGCTTTGGTACGACCTCTTTCAGCTCGATGTTGATCCTCCTGAGTGTATCTCAGAAGATGATGTCAGCTATACTCCCTTTATCAATGAGCATTCTAGCGAGCTCGAGATCTTTGATTATGAGATTGATGACAAGCGGGTTGCAGTGAGGTTGATTGATTTCGTCGGCTTCTTCCTCCTTGAAGGTGGTTGAGTTATTTTGGCCATCCAAGGGTGGAGACAAGTCGGCCAGTTTTCGCTTGCTTCAGACTTTCGCTGATAAGCCTTGACCGACGAGACTGTGTTGGCACATAACTGTGATCCTCTGATGATCATGTTAATCCTACAACGATTTCTGTTGTTGCCTTTCTTATCCTGCTTCCTTCTGCGTTTATCCCTTGAATAGCTCTCAGTCTGGGGATGATCAGAATCTTGGATGAGTTTCTTGACGCTTGTTACCCCGGAGAGTTCCCCGGTGATTAGTTTCGCTGCCAATCTCACTCTAAGAATTTTGCAGTTGATGGTCGAATAGCCGCGTGTTTGATGGAAGTCATAGAAGACGTTCTCATATGAATTGGGATTTTGGGTCCACGTGATGCCTGTGGTTTGCCTTTGTTCCGATCTGGAGTTGATGGCGTAGTTGTGCGCCCCCTGGGTTTCTTCTCCCATCGATGGGCAGTCTTCTTCTTTTTCGACTTCTAATCTAGAGCCGAATCTTTCGAAGTAGTTTTCGTTGGATTGTGTTTTTGCGACAAACCTTGGTCTCTTCTTCGATCATGATGTAGTATGTGGCCTTGTGCAATGCATCCTGAATTGTACGCGGTTTTTCAAGGGTGATCCATTTTCTAAACTTTGACTTATACCAGAGGGTCTTTCGAAGCGCGTCCACATCTAACCTGTCACTGATCCCGCTGACTCTAGCCATAATGAGCTTGAACCGGTTGACAAAGTCGCGGAGTGATTCGTCTTCCCTTTGAGATAAGCTCCATAGGTCGACATTGGAAGTTTCTCGATTGATAAACATCGAGTACTACTTGATAAAATCCGAAGCGAGTTGGTGGAAGCTTCCGATGGAATTTTGCCGAAGGCGGTAGAACCATTCGAGCGCGGCTCCCTCAAGATTCTCAACAAAGAGGTGGCATTGTCTGGCGTCTCTTTCGTTGTCTCTAAATTTGGCCCAAACAATCGTGATCTTAAAGTCATGTATGTGCGCTTTGGGATCAGTCGTACCGTTGTATGTTGGCACCTTGATCTTTCCAGGATCCGATACTCTGGTCTATCTCTGGTGCGGATCTAGCCGCATGGTGAATTTGAGATTTAACCACTTTCACTTCCGTGACCGTTTTCATGAGATCATTACGAAGATCGCGGATTTTGGAATTGTCGTCAGCGGTTTTCCGAGCCTGTCGGCGTTTGCCGCGAGTTTTCCGATCCTGCTCTTCAGCCAGCTTTTTTTGCTTTACCCATAAGAGGTTTTTTTCCTTATCTGTCATCGGTTTGTCAATCAGTTATTCTTGAGCCGTGTAGCTCCTTGTCCTTCGTGGATGCACGTCCGCGTCTTGGTCCGAAGGCTCGGACTGACTGCTGGAGTCCACATTGACGCGCTCGATTCCCCCCTCTTCTTTATCCTCTTCCAATGGTGGAAGATCGCCCGGATTTTTCCGTACTTGCGCATGAGTGATTTCGTCTGGATTTTGTCCCGATGGCTTCTCTTGTGCGTACCCGGACTGGTCGAAAGGTGTTGCAAAATAGAGTTTTCTTCCTCGGATCCTAGTAGTTCCGCGAGGAAAGGCAGCTCGGGTTCTCGCAGTTGGGATTTTGATCTGCTCTGCGAGCGAACTCATGACCTTATCCTGCTCTTCCGCCCTTTTTTTCATAGGCGAAGATAAGTTTCTTCATCTCCTTGACTGCCGCGGTGTTGGGTTTAGTGTTAACCGCGGGATGTGTTTGCCGCAAGAGTGTTGTCAACGTTGTTGTGGCTTGCGTCGTTGCGAGGTTGTTGGCTGTTGAGATCGTCAGCTGACATGTTTGATTGGGCGGTCTATGGTTGCGAGAAAGATTGATCCGTAAGTCTCCTTGCTTGTAGCGCCAATCTGTGGGAACCGAAATCCACACTGTCAATTTCCGTAAACTTAGGAAGTCAGGAAACCTTAACTTTCCCAGGGGATCCCGAATAGTCTGCTTTAAACCAAACGCCACAACCAAACAAACTAGAGAAAGAAATTGACGATAAAAATATGATAAGAAAATTTTGAAAAATAAAAAGAGCAAAGAAGATCTTATTATGTAATTGCATAAGGCCTTTCGTACAAGAAGGTAATGAGCCTTGGCTACAAAAGCTGTCGGCGAGATCCTTTGTTATAGCAACCTGGCTACGGAAACCTAATCGAAACGCAGCTCGATAACAAAACGAAAGTAAAATTCTATTGCTCTAAGTTTGTTGTGAATGATAAAAAAGTCGTCCTTGAGTCTCTAGTCTTGTCTTCTCTTATATACTCCTCTTCAAGGCTTTTTGGTGTTTCCTTTTCTGCCCCTGGTCGAGTTTATCACTTCGAGAATATTTCCTTTTTATCTTGATCTTCCTCATTATCTTGGAAACTTGACATTATTCTTCAGAATTCGGGAGATTTATCTTCCTCTACAAGTAAGGATACGCCGTCATAACATTGATGGGCTCAATTTCGTCTGAAACCACAAGTGGGTCTTTAGCCGCGTTCTTAGGCCTCATTGGGCCATATTTTGACTTAAACGTTTTTACGCTTTCATCGAAAGAACGTTTAATGATACGACACCGCTTTAGCTAGGAAGTTCACACTTCTTGTATAGTTTAGACAACTGTGGTATTGAGTTAACCGTTGCCGTTTATACGATAACCATTAACTTCATTCGGAAAATTGAGTCTTCGCGGTTTTTATCGTAAAGTTCCAACGGTAACTCTGATTGAGACGAAACGAAGAGAATTTCGATCGAGATTCGTGAGATAAGCCAAGGGGTGTGGTCTTACTCTCCATATGGCGACCTGGGAGCTGTATTTGGCGACCCTGGGTTTGTTTGGCGACTCTTACTTGTTTTAATCATAAAATCTCAACCAAAACTCTGGTTGAGACGAAAATGAAAAGCATTTCCATCGCGAATAGAAGAAAAATACAAAGGAGAGACACAACTTTCTATATGGTGACCCAGACTTGGAGAGCCTAGGTCGCCATATGACGACCCAGTCTAGGAGAGCCTAGGTCGCCATATGGTGACCCGTAACCTCGGTGCGCAGGTCGGCATATGGAGACATGTACCTTGCATGTGCAGGTTGCCATATGGCGACCCGTGCCTTCCGTGTCCATGTTGCCATATGGCGACCCGTGCCTTCCGTGTCCAGGTTTCCATATGGCGACCCATGCTTTGCGTGTGCAGGTCACCATATGGCGACCCGTGCTTCACGAGTGCAGGTCGCCATATGGCAAGCCGTGTCTTGAGAGTGTGGTTGCTATATGGTGACCCATACTTCCCGGGTGCAGGTCGCCATATGGCGACCCGTGTCTTGAGAGTGTGGATCGTCATATGGTGACCCGTACTTCCTGGGTGCAGGTCGCTATATGGCGACCTGTGTCTTTTGTGACTAGGTCGCCATATGACGACCCGTATTGTACGTGTGCTGGTCGCCATACGCCGTGCTCGGGGATCGTCAGGTGGCAACCCATATGTTACGTGTGGGACTCGCCGTATGATGACTTTCTCCTTGCGGCTTGATCGTTCTTTGAAAACTTTCGTAAGCCAAAACCTCAGAAGAAATATTTTCCGGGGACTTTAGCTGTTGATTTAGTTGTGACCGATTTTGTCTCCAACACAGCGAATTCGCTGGCGTCGCACATAATCTTGAAGGTTAGATCCAATCTGGTTCTTGGACAATAGGAGCAGATACGAGCGCTAGTTTGATTTCTGTAACGGCTTCGAGACATTCAGGTGTAATATCAAATTTCACCTCTTTGCACCGGAGTGTTCCAAGGGGTTTAACAATTTTGCTAAAATCTTTTATGAATCTTCTATAGAATCCAGCATGTCCTAGAAAACTTCTAACGTCCTTGACATTAGTGGTTGGTGGCTGTCCTGTCATTACTTCAATATCTGCCTTATTTACCTCAATTCAGGCTGCTGAGACCTTGTGTCTCAAAACAATCCCACTGTTAACCATAAAATGGCATTTTTCCCAGTTCAAAACCAGATTTTTGTCTTCGCATCTAGCTAATACCTTACACAGGTTATCGAGACATTTTTTGAAATTTGGACCATATACTGAGAAGTCGTCCATGAAAACCTCCACGAAGTCCTCGATCATATCGATGATATCGACATCATGCATCTTTGGAAAGTTGCAAGGGGGTTACATAGTCCGAATGGCATTCTGCGATATGCGAACGTTCCATACGGACATGTAAAGGTTGTCTTTTCTTGATCGTCTGGATGTGTGGGAATCTGGAAGAATTCTGAATACCCGTCGAGAAAATAATAATACTCGTGGCTTGCAAGCCTTTCTAACATCTGATCGATTAATGGTAAAGGGAAATGATCTTTTCATGTGGCAACATTCAACTTTCTGTAATCGATACACATCCTGTGTCCTGTAACAGTTCTCATAGGGATCAATTCATCTTTGTCATTCTTTACTACCGTAATTCCTCCTTTCTTCGGAACAACATGAAACAGACTGACCCAGTTGCTGTCTGAGATCAGGTAAATAACGCATGCTTCTACAAGTTTCTTGATTTCCTTTTTAACTACTTCCTTCAGGTTGAGATTCAATCTCCTCTGATGCTCAACGGATGATTTGGATTCATCATCAAGGTGTATCCTATGCATGCATAAATCTGGAGAGATTCCCGGGATGTCATCTAACTAATATCCAAGAGCCTTGCGGTGCCTCCGTAGTTTATTCAGCAACATTGCTTGCTCTCCGCTACTCAAGTTGGCATTTACGATTATACGCATATTTAAGACCAGATGGAAGTGTTTTAAGCTCGATTTAAAACCAGATACAAGTTTTCGTAAAGAAAAGCATATTTAAGACCAGATGGAAGTGTTTTAAGCTCGATTTTAGGTGCTTTCGCTTTGCTCTAGTCGTCGGTTACAGCACGTTGTCGATCGATGGATATATCGGGGTGTCGATCGATGGGGGTCGATATATCGAGTTATTTAACATTGAAAACTTCTACTGTGGCATTCACTAACCTTGTATACTCTTTAGTCCAATCATCTAACGAAAAAATGTCGCCTTCAAGAGATGTGATTGCTCTCTCTAGAGGATCGTTTTAGCACATATCCATGAATGATTCTTCTGCTAGGTTGGAAAGGTAATCCATATGGTAGGTTTGATCGTCGATCAAAGGCTGTTTTATTATCTTTTCCATGTCAAAGACCATCGGTATCTTCCCGATGTTGAGGCATATACGTCCTTTTTTTTTGACATCAAGGATCGCTCTAGCAGTGGCCAGGAAAGGTCTTCATAAGATAATCGGGTTTCTGTGTTTTCGCTCATATTTTAGCACTATGAAATCTTCAGGTATATCCTAGTTATGAATGCGTACGGGTACGTCCTCAAGTACATCTTCCGGAACTCTAGTGGATTTATCAGCTAAAATGAGAGTGATCCTGGTAGGTTGAAACTGTGTTAGCACGAGGGTGAGAGGGATCTTTGGAATCTCTCATTACTAATAGTGCAGTCCAGAACAAAACTATCGGGATCAGGGAGTTTAACTGGATTTTTTCCTTGAATAATTTCGCTCACTTCTTCGGATACAATCATCACGCAGTGTTCTGTTTCATGGAATCCCCGCGATGCCGCATCTTTCATGTACTGCTTAATAGCAGACGAGATGAGAAGGGCATCGCTTAGCGCCATCTCAATGATTACTTTGTCAAACGCTTTCTTGCATATTGCCTGTTTTACCTGCTTCTTCTTCTTTTTAGCGTTTTTTTGAAGGAAATGGGATGGGGGGGGGGGTTTCGGTTGGTAGGCCTTTGTTCTAACAGGTTCGGTTGGTTTTAGGTCCGAGTCTCGATCGCTTCTTGCTTCAGAGCGCCGATCGATTTTAGGTTTGGAATGTCGTTTGAATCTAGGTAATGAGTGTCAATAGATGTTTCCTACTTTCGTTTATTTTCCCTTCAGTTTAGTAAACAATTCCTCAAGGTCATCAGTCTGGTCCAATCCTTCAGTTTCGGGAGGGATTTCGGGATCTTGCTCGACTATTTAGAGCGGGATGTGGTGCGATTTTTCTTTTTCACCTGTCGCGATTTTCGCGAATTCATCTATAGTGATGCTCTGTTTAAGGCCAGGGGTGAGTTGTATACCAATTCGTAAAGCTACGACATTACAATGGCTCCTAGGGTTATCGTCCGTTTTACCGGGTAAGAATCTGTCCTCTCTCCTGATGGACATAGCGTTACTCACCACTTGGTTGTCGATCCTCTTAATGTGTTCGCTCAGAGTTTTGAATTTTTCTGTCATCTCCGAGTAACTTCTCATTGAGGTCGGTGGCTATTCTACGGTTTCCTGTGAAGACCTGATTCATTTTTGACTTTGAACTTCTTTCGTGTTTGTTCACAGTTGCGTCGTAATTGCTTGTGAAATGGCCAGCGCTTTCCCTAAATCGTTGTTCATTCTGACTCATCACATCATAGAACTCAACTCGTTTTTCGAAGTCGAAAGAAACAGCATCGTCCTTACCATAATTTTTAGATAAGCTATGTTCGTTCAGAAGGGCCGCAACTGATGCCAAAGTCTTTCTAACTCGTACCGAGTGCTTCTCCTCTGCGAACATTGGTGGTTCCTTCCCTTCGGGATCTCTTTTTTCGAAAGCTCTACCTAAAGCTATGTTCTCTATCAGCCTTTTAGCACTTGTAGGGCTGCGGGTGACGAAGTTCCCCTCTCTGGCTGTATCAAGGATGGTTTGATACTCTAGGTTTAGTCCTCTATAGAATGTGTTCATGAGTTGGGGTTCTGAGAATCCATGGTGCGGGCACGAAATCTGGTAGCTTTTGAACCTCGTCCCTGCGTTTTAAAGGATTTGTGGCTACCTTGAATGAATGTGGATATTTCTCTCCTCGCTTCCTAGTATCTCTCCTGATCGAAGAGGTGATTGATGAAAGCGCTTCTAATATCTTCCCAACAAGTCAGGGATCCTGGTGGTAGCTGGTTCAGCCACCTCCTGGCTTCACCTTCAAGGGAAAAATGAAAAAGTTTGCAGCGATTGAAATCGTCGTGCACCATGTCTTCTAGCATCTCGATGTGATCATTCAGGTGTTCAGTAGGAAAACCACTTAACTGATTTTTGTGCGCCATAACTAGGAAGTCGATATCAAGCTCAGAGCCTCCTGTACGGTTATCAAATAATTGAATTGTGGACCTATTGGAATGGGTCCTGCTGGGGTTTAGGTATTTAAGCATTGGCAATTCATGCTTGATCTCACTCTTTGGACATTTAGTGATTTGATCAGGGATTGCAGCCCCATGAGCATTAATGAGTTGCTTGCTTTGTTGCTTTTATTTTTCATTTGTTCTATCAAGACTACTTTCTTATTATCATAATCAGCAAAGGTGTACTTACCTGCTTCCGGCTGATCGGTATCGCTCGATGTCAATGGAAGGGTGTCGCCCGACTGTAGTGGACTAAAGTCGATCTATTCCGGATGAGCTCCGTTGATCGATTCTTGTTGTCCTGAAATCATATTCTCTCCTGAAAGTATCTGGGTCATGAGGATCAGGGAAAAAATAATTTAGCAAACAGTAAAATTCTAGACAATATTCTAAACAAAATATAATGGCAATAAGAAAAAGTCCCCGGCAATGGCGCCAAATTTGATGTGGGGTTTTATATCACTCTCAAATTAACTCTATTTCCCACTTTTACTCTCTCAAATAAGAGGTTCAGTGTAGTACTTAGGGATCGAATCCACAGAGACTCTAGGATTGCACAATATACTTATTTCTTTCGAATTAAAGCTAGATGAATGATAATAACAAAAGCGATTTCAAGATTGATTTAGTTTGTGAATATCAAATTAAGGGATTGGACTTAGGGGAAATTCTCAGGTAGGACTAGGTAATGCAGACTAATAGATTGCTAGGGTTTAGGAGATCGCTCTCGTGCATCTCAACTGAGTGTCGATTGATGTCCAGAAAGTGGTGTCGATCGACGCTCGTTCCAAACAGTACTAGTTTCGCGATTTGATGAGTTCTTTAAACTTCCAATTCAACTCTCGTTTGTTACCAGTTATTTAGATTGTTTGAGATAGGTTCAGGGTCATAACCAAGCTCTTACTTGCGCTATGGAATCCTAATTTCTAAGATTGAGGTGATCAAATTCAAATTAGCATTAAGAGTAACTTAAACAAAGAACCAAGAATATTACCCTAACAATTCTATAAAATCAACAAGACTTTACTACCATTGAAGAACCCTAAATCTAACAATCAATTACTCAGAAAAAGCAATAAAGAATATGATTAAATTCTGAATAAATTGCATAGAATAAACTGAGTAAAAAGATAAGGAGTTCAAGATTTTCTCTGTAATGATGATCATATCTCTCTCTCTAATAGATGTAACAAGGTGTTCAAACTCTCAACTCTAAAACTTGTGTGTAGCTTAGAAGACAACCCTCTCTTAGGTCTTCTAGGCTTAGGTTAAAACTAAGATAGAAAACCCTAATAACTATTCTAAATTTCGGCCAGGGACTTGTCTTGCAAATGATGAAACTTCTGGGTAAAAGTTATAATTTCTCAAGCCTTTATTAATCTCGCAGTAAACTTGGCCGTCGATCGACGCACAGTGTGTGATGTTGATTAATGGTTCACACATAAACTTGATTCGACTCTGAGTTTCTGGCCGAATATCCTAAATGCTCCAAATAGCGCAAAATCTCCATTTGCTTCCAATGAGTACCTAGACCTATAAATACTCTAAACAGTACCATATGCATATAAAAGACTCTAAAACACTCTATATATCATGGGTTAAATAGGTAAAATCCATGATATATCACATAAAATACTACATTTTTAACCTTACGAAGGAAGTTTTGTAAAATATTGCCGAGGTTTATTTTGTGAAGGTTTTTCCGAAAAGTGTTAACGAGTTGAATTTTATGAAAGTTGTTCCATAACAATATTTTGTAAAATATTGCCTAGTTTTATTTTTCCGAGAAGTTTTAGGAAAATGTATCTTGCTCGAATTCTTACCCGTTGAGATTTCTCCAACTCGGTAATGAGACAAATTTTTACGAGGTTTGATAGATTTTCTTGTTGCCATTTCAATTTAGACATAGAAATCACAAGCTCGTTTCAAAGTTCTTCTTGTATGAAAAACTTGAGACAAGGTTTTTGATTTTTTTTTCTAGCACTGCGGCGTTTGCGTAAGTGTCGGCCACATGAGCAGTCGATGTTGGAGTTGTTTTACCAGCATTTTTGCGGCTGCGAGTTTGTCCTTCATATTTCACGAAATTGTTTGTGACCGTTAGTTAGTGTAATCCCCCTCTCCTTTTAGCGCCAAACTCTGGGAACCGAAATTCCCACTATCGAGTTCTGTAATCGGAGGAGATCATAGAATACCTTATTTTCCTTGAGGTCCAGATTCTATATGAAAGCCAACGAAAAGTGACCAAATAAACATGAAAAAGATAGAACGATAACAACATATTATAAACACTCCGGCCGCAAGAGCTGTCGGCCAGTTTTCTAGTTCTAAACCTTAAACCTAATTGAGTCACAGCTCGATAACAAAAGACGAAAAAGACATAAAAAAGGTTTTGATTGATTTTTGACTGGACCTTATGAAAGGATGCCTCCGTACCTATTTTGAGGATCCAGCCGAACGTAGTTCAGTTACAAGAGTGGAATAAGAGATCAAAATTCATGTGCGAGTTCATATAGTAATCGAGTGCCACTAATAGAAACCGATGTGGGAACAAAAATTCACACCATCGATTTCCGTAATAGGGGGGAAAGCCAAGAAACATTAATTTTCCCTGAGGTCCCGGACTTCTGCTAAGCCTACAAAAAATAATCAGATTATGAGAAACAAATTGCAAGATAGTTGAATGTTAATTTGCGAGTAAAAAGAAAAATCTTATTGAATCGTTTTTGCGTAAGAACCTTACAAAGATACAACATGTTTTAAGAACTTCGGCCGTAAAAGGTGTTGGCGAGTTTCCTAGTTCTAACAACCTATGCTCTAAATCTAGCCTAAGTCGCAGCTCGATAACAAAAATGAAATTGCTAAAATCTTTCTAAGTTCTAAGTTTGCCAATAATTTTTCTTGTATGTGCGTCCCCTTGCCTTAGCCTCTCTTATATCTCTATCCTAGGTCGGTCGTTTTTTCCTTTTCTGCCCCTGATTCGAGTCTATTTGTTGGGGTCAAAAATTTTCACGACAGAATTGATGCCTAAAAATTATAGTGGAAACGTTATCTCTCTTTCAAGTAAAAAGAAAACAAGAAACCATCGTATCCAAACTCCTCATCACCAGACCCATCTCATCTCGATCAACAAATCAAGCCATACAATCGTAGAAACAACCGTGTCTCTTCCAAGTTTAGTCGCACATGGGTGATTAGATGCCCACAATGTCTAGTCGTCCATGGCCGAGTAGACTCTCCAAAAAGTCTAGTCTACCACGTGCAAATTCTAGTAGCCCATGGGAGACTAAACCCTCCGCATGGTCTTGTCGCCCATGGGAGACTAAACCCTCCACATGGTCTTGTCGCCCATGGGGAGATTAGACACGTACAACGTCTAGTCACCGATAGGCGATGATGTAGCCTATTTATTACCAGTTTCAAGCCATGTTATAGGCTATATGTAGGGTATAATATGTGTGTCTAGGCTATGTTGTATGGTCTTTACAGGTCCAGGTACGTTTTGGAGATACTTGGAGATTTTGAAACATTTAAAGGAGAATAATCCGTAGCTGATCATTGAAAGAGTCAAAGTACAAGATAACTGTCGATCAACGACACTACATTGGCGTCGACCGACGTGACATGACCAAGATCGGTCGATGTCGATCACCTAACATTGATCGATGACCAATTCACAGACAGCCAATTTCAAGCCCAAGTTAGAGACAAGATACAAGATTACAATATTACCCCTGGACGAGTTTTGACCTAGATTTTAGGGTTTTATATTTATACTTTATGTATGACACCAGTAAAAAGAGAGGACGTACGGTGCGAGGTTCTCGATTTTTTAGTATTTTATTAGGACTTATTTAGGGGAGAAGATTCAAAACTCCTTAGGGATATTTGTATTGGAACCCCATTATTTTATTTATGCATTATATTTAGATTATTATTCTTACTTTGATCATGTCTGAGTAGTTGTCAACTAGATTTAGGGTTGAATGATATCAATCATGGATTCGCCCAAAAGTAGGATTTCTAGGTTAAATTTATATCCATCAATTGAGTTGTGCTTAATGCTTGCATTCTAAAGTAGCTAACTAGGATCTCGAAAGTAGGACATGGACGACTACGAGAGTAGGTTATGTGCCAGAATAGACTCCATTGAACTAGGTTGTTAGGCGCATGCGAGAGATGGTCTAATTAGCTTGGTGAACATATCAAATTTCATTCACACTTCCTTCTGATTTCACCGTCGATCGACACCAGGCCTTAGCCGTCGATCGATGGTCTTTCCTTTTGCTCCCATACGAGAGTTGGAGTTAAAATGATCAAAATAATTACTATTTGAGTTCTAGAATATTTACATATACATGCTTCTTATTCCCTATAATTCATTGAGCTTGAAACCCTAGATCTAGCATATTTACATTTGCATCTAGTTAGTTTAGTACCATACTTCCATATTTACATTATTAAGATATTTCCATATTTACATTAGTAGCATATTTCCAAATTGCATCTACACCTTCCAATAAGGAATATTTTCTTAGACTGATTACTTGTTACCAATATATATAATCACCTAGCTTAATCATTAGAAATAAGAAATCTATTGTGTGCCATTGTTCTCTGTGGATTCGATCCCTAAGTACTACACCTTATCTCTCTTGGCAAGAGTATTGTTTTGTGTGTTAGGATTAAGAGTTAATTTGACAGTTAATTGTTTAGGATATTTATACCCTGCTAGAACAATAAACACATCCATGTTAGGCGACTAGTCTTCCGCTAGGTCTACTCGCCCACTGGCAAATAGACACGTACAATGTCTAGTCACACCATGGGCCACCAGACTCCGCAACGTCTAACGCCCATGGGTGACAAGACACGTACAACATCCATTCGCCCATGTTCGACAACATCCTCGACAAATTCTAGTTTCCAGTGGGAGACTAGACCTTTCGTAAGGTGTAGTCCCCAATGGGGTGACTAGCCACGTACAACGTCTTGTCGCTCCATGGGCGACTACACTCTCCACAAGGTCTAATCGCCGCGGGCGACTATACACGTACAACGTCTAATCACCCATGGGTGACTAGACCCTCCATAAAGTATAATCGTCCACGAGCGACTAAATTCTCCGCAAAGTATGTTTGCCAACGGACACCTAGACACGTACAACGTCTAGTCGCCCATTGGCGACTAGACCCTCCATGAAGTCTACTCCCCCATGGGCGATTAGACCGTATTTTTTTCATCACTCTTTCCTTTGGGTCTTGACTAGGCTGTCTCTTTTTTTTTGTTTCGATGGAGTTTCCGTTGAATTTTTACTATAAAAGTCGGTAAGACTTGTTTTCTCGTAATACTCCAAGTCAATCGTATTAAAGGATAACTGTTAAACTTAAGCACCATTGTTATCTCGGCTACACGATTGGTTTATTATTTTGCGGAACCAGCATCGTGTAATCATATGAAGGAAAATTTCTCCAAAAAAAATCATAAAAATCATTTAAATATCAAAACGGCCCAAAAGGGTTTAAAACGCGATAAAGGGCCACTTATGATTTTAGACGAGAATGAGCCCGATTACAATGACGGTCCGACGGATTTCCGCAGAAGATAAATGGAAAAGAAGATAATTATTAAGTTTCAAGATAATTATTGAAAAATCGAGAAGATAAGAAAGATTTATGCGGCAGGATAAACTCGAATCGGGGGCAAAAAAGGAAAGATGACCAACCTTGAAGACCTATATAAGAGAGACAAGGGAGAGAGACGCACACACACAAAATATTCTTTGCAGCTCAACACTTAGAGCGATGTAGGGAACTTTCAGTTTTTGTTATGGAGCTGCGACTCAATTAGGCTTTCAAGTCTTAGGTAGTTCAAACTAGGGAACATGCTGACAGCTCTTGCGGCCAAGGATTTTACCTGTTGTAAATGTTCATACGCCAATTCAGAATATGATATCTATTTCTCTTTTCTTTATCTCGATTTATTTTTTCTTGTCTGTTTTTACATAAGTTGACTACTTGTCGTAAGCTCAGCAGAAATCCGGGAACACAGGGAAAGTTAGGGTTTCTTAGCTTTCCTCCAATTACCGAAATCTACGGTGTGAAATTTTGGTTCCCACAGTTTTTGCGCTAGAAGGACGGGAAGGGGGGGGGTTACGAATCAATCTAACTCACAGCTGAAAAACACTTGGTCAAGTATGTCTACAGACGTTCCAGATAATCAACCACTTCACAATGGCAACGTCGTCGAAGACAACGTTGAAGGCACTCCAGCAGCGAACGTGTCAGCCGTTAACACAAACGCAAACACCACAGCTTTCGAGGAGATTAAAATGATGTTCACGACTCTGGAAAACAAGTTGACCGAACAAGAAAAGCTCACGAGTTCTTTCACTAAACAAGTTGAAACCTTAACAAAAGAACCATGAGTGTTCTTCCGCGTGGAACAACTAGAATCCATGGAAGAAGACTCTACTTCACGACTCCGCACGATAGACCAAATGCGGACGTAACTTGGCCGAAAGCGGAAAACATTCAACCTCTTGAACAAGAAACATGGGCTGATGAAGTCGAATGGGTCAACTTGGAACCCAGCGAACGGTCCGACTCTTTGGACGAGTATGCTGACGTAGATCCAAGAAGGATGAGAGACCACACGGCTCAGGAGAACTCTCCGTTCGATATACCCATGACTGAAGAAGAAGAAAACATTTTCTCAGTCGAGCATGAAATGTTAGCAGAAGGGCAGGCTCAAGATTAAAAAGATGTTCGTGACACTGGAAAAGAAGTCGACCGAACAAGAAAAGCTCACCAGTCTCTCACTAAACGGGTTGAAACCCTAACACAAGAACCTTGAGGGTTCTTCCACGTGGAACAACTAGAATCCATGGAGTAAGACTCTACTTCATGACTCCGCACGATAGGCCAAACGCGGACGTAAGTTGGCCGAACACGGAAAACACTCAACCTCTTGAACGAGAAACATGGGCTGATGAAGTTGAATGGGTCAACTTGGAACCCAGCGATCGGTCCGACCCTTTGGATGAGGACGCTGACGTACATCCAAGGAGGACGAGAAACCACACGGCTCAGAGAACTCTCCGTTTGATATACCCATGACTGAAGAAGAAGAAAACATCTTCTCGTTCGAGCAGGAAAAGTTAGCAGAAGAGCAGGCTCGAGTCACTCGCAGCAAACGCCGACAAAATCGGAAACTGCTAGCGGTGACCCTAGTGAGATGTGTGACCTCCGCGATTATATCAGAATAACGGCCGCAGAGGTAAAAGTGGTGAAGTCTCAATTCACCAAGCCACCAGTGCCGCACCGACGATCGACAAACTCCTCGAAGAAGCTAGGGAAATTCCATTCACTACTCGTATCACTAAAACAAGAGTTTCAGATCCCAAAAAGAAAAAAATCCCTGTATACGATGGAACAAGCGACCCAAAAGAGCATATGCATACCTTCCAGATCGCGATGGTAGAGCCAAACTCAGGGACAGAAAAAATGACGCTGGCTATTGTCGCCTCTTCGTCGAGCATCTTCAGGGAGCAGCACTCGATTGATTCTCTTGCTTAAAGTGGAACTCCATCGGAAGCTTCACCAACTTGCTTCGAAATTCCTCAAGCAATACTTGATGTTCATGAATAGGGAAACCTTCGACGTCGATCTTTGGAGCTTGTTCCAAAAGGAAGACAATCCTCTCCGAGACTACATGAACCAATTTAAAATCGTCAAAAGGAAGATAAACCTCTCCGCGATTACATGAAGCAATAAGGTGGCTATCGATGCGCTCAGAAAGACTCTCTGGTACAAGTCTAAATTCAGGATAACTCTCGAAAATTTGTGTACAATCCAGGATGCTCTTCATAAAGCAATGGACTATATCATCATCGAAGAAGAGATAAACATCCTTTCGTAGAAACACCAAATAACAAGAACATCCTCGAAAGACGTGTCATTAGAACAAAAGTTGAAAAGGACGGCCTCTCGTAGGGGGAAGTACGTCCATCCCGAGGGGAAGACATCCGAGGAGCGCACAATTATGCCATCCACTTCATGTTGGAACAAGGAAGAACATCGGGAAACACATTAACCCAAAACTTGACCTACGATGATACAACGTTCTGTGAGTTTAACCATACCAGAGGTCATTCCACTATTAACTGCAAAGTGCTCGGTGCAAGGCTAACAGCAAAACTGTTTGAACGAGAAATTTCAGAGATAACTAGCATAAAAGTCCTCATCCAAGATACCGATCATCAGCCAAAAACCGATCAAACTCTGCTAAAAGAAAACGGTCTTCAAGGAAATCGATCGGGTGAGAACAGAAAACACGGAAGAAGGGCAGATGAAAAAGGGAACGACAATAATCATCGCAGGGTAAACATGATCGTCGAGGATTGGAGTACTGCCCCGATACCGTCTTGTGAATAAATGCTTACCAACAGAAAGCTGAGACAGTCGCATATCAATTCTGAACAATACAATCACTTTCGAGGAATACGAGACCATCAGAATCGACAAACCTCACAGCGATCCACTCGTAATCGATCTAGTGATAGGGATCTCTAGATTGCCAGAGTCCTTCTTGACACAGGAAGTACCGTTGACGTTATCTTTCGCGATACGCTCAGAAGAATGAACATTGATCTATCCGAAGTCACACCAAAGCCAAGACCACTCATGGGTTTCTGTGGCACAACTTCAATGACTCTCGGATCGATCAAAATCCCGGTCATGGCAAAAGAGGTGACAAGGATCGTCAACTTGGCGGTTGTCGACCACCCAACCATCTATAGTGTAATCATGGGAACGCCTTGGATGAACTCTATGAACGCCTACGAACGGAATCACAGCAATCTTGGGATGCCAAAAACAGCCGCGACTTTGCTTCCTGGCCGAACATAAGCTGAGGTATATCACGACGACCTCTATGCTTAAACTCAAATGCACGAAGATAACTCAGTCTCCGACTGAAAACGCTTCCGAAAAAAAACAATCCAGAATCGTCCAACCGACCAACGACTTCTCACAAAGAAAGCAAACAAGCTACCAAGCCCAACGCCCTAACCAAACCGGAGGAGATAAACCACTAAGAAGTCGTCAACCCATCAACAGGTACTACGACTAAGGCGACCGGGGCAACAGCAACCACCGCGTAAAAACGCTCAAGGCACGAACCAAACTATGAGACGGCTTGATTCCCAAAAGGGGTACGTTGGCAACTCGTCGCAATACGAGTTCAGCTGTCCCACTCTCTCAAAAGGGGGGGGGGGAGTGGGTACGTATACGTATACTCGTATACTCCCACACTCTGAAATATTTGCCTCTGTACTCGATATATTTTAGAAAAAATCAGATAATAAGAAAACACAATATGACTCCAAAAGGTCTAGCAGATCTTTTTTGTCCCTTGAAATACTTGATCTTCCGAATTACATTACAATTATTTGTTAAGAAACGCCCAAGCACAAATAAATGGTTATCGTATAACCCTAAAATGGAAATCTCACGAATAACCAACACATCAAAAACCAAGCAAACTCTGAGTGCTTCCAAAACCACCGTTCAGACGAAACATAAATCTTCACAACAATTTCCGAATATCTTCGGCCAAATGTTTCGAAGAAACAATACACTAAGGAAACCTCTACACGAAAAAACACTTCTCAACAAACTACAAAAATGACTCTTAGATACACGGTCAAAAACGACCTCCAACCGAAACATTAAACTCCATTCTCAAAAAATTGAGATCACCTTACATATAAAACATTTATTCCGAAAAAAGCAAGTTGTCGTGAGAAAACCTTCGAAAATATAGTTTCAAACTTGAAACAAACAACCAAAACAATCCATCAGCGACTATAAATTAACAACTAAACTCCTAAGAGCATACACACGCTCTTATATTGCATTAGTCGATTGACCCCAACGAGTACATCAACCGTTCTCTAAATGAACGTTTAGACCTCCTCTCGTAGGATTGGTTCTCATACATCCTACACAAGGATAATAGCGCATTATAAAAGAAATCCTAAATTTTGGTCAGCACTTCCAAACGACTTCAAAATTGTCTTTGGAGAGATGCTCGGATTCCGATCGATGCAAGTCATATAATCCGAGAACTTATTGCAGACTTCAATATTAAGACGGAACCATGTCGAAACTGCAAACAGGTAACAAAAGCCAAAATAGTCACCACAAACCCTAAAACCGAAAGTAAGCCTAGGTCGTGCCCTAAACCCAGCACACTGGTCTCAAAAATATCAAGGCATAGTATCTAACTGATATGAGGATCCCAAAAATTGTATCTTTGTTTACATTCGCATGTTCATAAAAACTGAAAAAACTAAGTTTTCGAGTACTCGTACCCGAATGAACAACGGGCGTAACCATTCTTCAAAGAGTTAGACATGAGATGACGACTCGTATTCTTTCCTCTGCATCCATAATACTACTCATTCATTATTAAAATTGAAACTTATTTCATTAAAAAAAGCTGCACAACGGCGGGGATTCAAAGCCATACACGGGCAGTCCCAATAAGTCTAACAGCCATACTTGTCCAAAACGATTATATAAACACAACACAGGGAACACGATCCCTTAAAAACTCGGATATCCTTCACGGATCCAATTCAAAGTTCCCAGACAATGACCCCCTGATCTAGTAATCACTAACTCTTAACGGGTCCATGCACTGCTAGACCTCTACATCCTCTCCCGTTGCAGCAGCTCCAAACTCCTCCGAGTCAGGAGAAACGGGAATCAGGGCCCAGTGCTCCCAAATATTCTTCTCTATTTGAGGGATCGTCGATTCAATGATGTAAAGGGCGGCCAGATGCCTCGACATAATCGCCTCTTTGCTCTTGAACTCGTAGTCGCTTCCCTGCGTACACCACATAGCGCCAACAGAAACTCTACACTCGCGATAATCCCCAAAAGACTTATACGCGCACTGAAACTCTCCAAAGTCGGCAGAGGAATTCATCAAACGATCCTTCACGATTGAAGCCATCTCTCTTCGACCAGCTCTATGCTCACGGCGGAGAAGGCACGCTTGCGAACGCTCCAAGTCGTTTTCTGGATGAAGGCATGCCTCAAACTTGCCCTTCAAACGAGTATTTTCCTTCAGGGCCATCTCAGCTTTGAACTGAGCTGTATGTGCTTCAAGAAGGCTCGCCCTAAGGGACTCATCCATCAAGTGAAGGCCCTGCAGAAAACCTTTTGTTAGAGACAAATTTTACAAAAAAGGCATAAGTAAAAGCGAAAACCGACCCTCATGCATAGTCACAATGCTTCTGAAAACTGACCCGATGGCTCGTTAAGAGAGGCAATATACTCGTCAAGGTCGGATCAACCTCCGCACGACGGTAGCGAGGTCTGACTTGTACCACACCCCTATCCAAGAAGGAGATCACGATACCATTCCTCCGAGGGTATATCCACCATATAAAGTAACATTGCCTCCATCGGCGGAGAGTTGTTTGTTCTTGGGAGATCTCTCTCTCTCTCTCTCCCTTCGTCGCAACAGGAATCTCATATGGAACGTACTGGTCCATGAGCCGAACCGATTCTTCCGCCACAACCGTATGAGGTCGGCTCGAGCGTGATGGTACTTGACTGTTATACAAACTCGCCGCGGAGAAAAGTAACCCCAATGAAATGGGCTGCTTCGAAGAAGGTCCCTAACGATAAGTGTGTTCGCAGGAAACTAGAGAGAGGGTTGAGAACTGCAAAACAAAAAGATGGTCAGTCATCAATAAGCAACCCAAAAACGATCAAAGAGTCCAACCACACTACCTTTGCGACCCCGTCTTTGTCTGGAGACAGATATGCTTTCTTCCGCAACGGAAGCCTTATTTATTCGGACAAAGAAGTAACGCTTATCCCAACCATGAAAATTGGACGTAAACGACGCAATCACCATCATGTGATTCCTCGGCTTGAGGCAATATCAGGGCGATGAACCCACACTCCTCGGATTTAGAAAGTCAAAAAAATAGTTGATTCTTAGATTCATCCCTCGTTCATAACTCATAAGCAAAATTCCAACGAGGTGCTGTAGGCCGCCAGGCGAAAGTTGGCTTATCGACAAGCCATAATGATCCAGGAACCGGACTATGACTTCCGGGATGGAAAACCATAGGCGACACAGCATAAGGTGCACTCTTAGCAGGTATGGTAGCCACAAGGGGGAATTTCGGCACGCTCACCAAGTTTCAGCATCCAAAACTCCACCTCGTCAGGGACTCGGCAAAAATCCCAGATGGTGACAAGGAATGAATTCCTGCATTCACTCGGCCCCTCAGCAGGCTCTATGGAGGTCGGTTTTATAGGACTCCACAAGTCAGTTCGTGGAGGTGCAAGACTACATGTCGCTTCCCAATATGCCTTCAACTCCTCAGGATAGACAAAATGTCGTAAAAACTCAACCTTCAAAATGATCTCGTCACCCGAAACTCGTAAGCTCTCGGTAACAAAAAAGAAAGGAATGCATTCTTGGAAACTTCTTTGTTGAAGGCCATTATAAAAAAACAACCAGTGACGAAGAGAGAAAAATTATTTTCTACCTTGGGAGAGTTTTCTTGTGGGAGTAAGCAAGTAAAGAATTTGAAAGCTTACTCCACATACTTATTGAAAAAGGGACTTACTATTTATTCTCGGACTTTTAGCAATCAATTTCACCCAACTAACCTAACATGACTACATCTCGCAAAAACGTCTCGGCAATTCTTGCAAGTTGGGGGGCTAAATGTTGGGGTCTAAAATGGTTATAACGAAACCGGTGCCTGAAAATTACCACGGAAATATTATCTCTCTTTCGAGTAAACAAACAAGAAATCGTCCTACACGAACTCTTAATCACCCAACCCATCTCTTCCTAATAAATTAATAAATACGTGAAATCGAGGGAAAAACCAAATCATTTGCAAGTCTAATCGCTCATGTACGACTAGACACACAACATCTAGTCGCCCGTGGGTGACTAGACCTATGAAAAAGTGTAGTCGCCCGTTGGTGACTAAACCCATGAGAAAGTGTAGTCGCCCATAGGCGACTAGACGCACACTACATCTATTCTCCGATGGGAGACTAGACCCTCCACAAAGTCTAGTCACCCTTGGGCGACTAGACAAACAACATCTAGTCGCACGTGGGTGATTAGACAAACGCATTGTCTAGCCGCCAACGGGTGAGTAGACACATCCTACGTCTAGTTGCCCATGAGCGATAAGATTCTTGATATAACCTATTTATTACCAGTTTTAGGCCATGTTATAGGCTCTATTTAGGGTCCATTATGTGCTAATATACTATGTTTTAGAGTCTTTATGGTCCATGTACGTTTTGGAGATATATGCAGACACTTGGAGCATTTGGAAGAGAAGAATCCGTAGCTGATAGTTTAGAGACTGGAAGTACAAGACAGTCATCGATCAACGACACAACCTTGTCCTCGACCGATATTACAAAAAGGTTGATCGATATTTCACACTTGCCATTGATCGACGGCCCATTCACATACAGTCGATTTCTAGTCCAAGTTAGAGACAAATGACGAAGATGTCCTGGACAAGTTTTGACCTAAATTTTAGGGTTTTATTTTTATGTTTTATGTATTACACATAGACAAGTGTGCAGAGTTGTGCGCACAAGTGTATGGAGAGCATTAGAGTTTTATCATTTTTAGGGGAGAAGATTCATAACTCCTTAGGGGGATTTGTAATGGAACCCCAATATTTTATCTATTCATTATATTGAGACTATTGTTCTTTCTTTGATTATGTCTGAGTAGTTATCAACTAGATTGATGGTTGAATGATAGCAATCATGGATTAGTCCTAAAGTAGGATTGCTAGGTTGAGTTAGTATCCATCAATTGAGTTGTGTTTCATGCTTGCATTCTAGAGTAGCTAACTAGGATCTCGAAAGAAGGATATGGACGAGTACAAGAGTAGGTTCTGTACCAGAATAGACTCCATTGAACTAGGTTGTTAGGCGCATGCGAGAGTTGGTCTAATTATCTTGTTGAACTTATCAAAACAAGTTCACACTTCCTTATGATTTTACCGTCGATCGACATCAGGCCTTAGACGTCGATAAATGGTCTTTCCTTTTGCTCGCATACGAGAGTTGGAGTTAAAAAGGTCAGAATAGTTAATCTTTGAGATCTAGAATACTTACATTTCTTTTCTTCATATTCCCTATAATATATTAAGTTTAAAACCCTAGATCTAGCATATTTACATTTGCATCTAGCTAGTTTTATAGCATATTTTTCATATTTACATTATTATCATATTTCCATATTGCATATATACCTTTTGATAAGGAATATTTCCTTAAATTGATTGTTTACTACTAATATATATATATCTACCTAGCTTAGACATTAGAAATAAGAAATATATTGTGTGCAATTTCTCTCTGTGGATTCGATTCCTAAGTCCTACCCATGATCTCTCTAGGGAAGAGTATTACTTGTGTGTTAAGATTGTTGGGGTCAAAATCGGTTACAACGGAATCAACGTCAAAAACCTACCGGGAGAATGCATTTGTTGGGGTCAAAAACGATATTCTCGAAATCGACTTAGCAAAAGTCTCCGAGCCAAAATTCGAAAGAAAGAAACATGGATAGACCAACTCGCCCGTACGGCGAGTTGGACGGCACAGATCGACCAACTTGCCATACGGGCGAGCTGGTCAGCATGAATCGACTAACTCGCCCGTATGGTGTGAGTTGGACAAGGCCAACTCACCACACGGGCGAGTTGGTCAGCAAGGATCGACCAATTCGACATACGGGCGAGTTGGTCAGCATGGATCGACCAACTCGCCATACGGGCGAGTTGGATGGCATGACAGACCAACTCGCCATACGGGCGATTTGGATGGCATGACACAACCAACTCGCCGTACGGGAGATTTGGTAGGCACGACACGACCAACTCGCCCGTACGGCGATTTGGACAAGGCCAACTCGCCAAACGGGCTAGTTAGATGGCATGAGCAATCCGACTCGCTCGTTCAGCAAGTCGGATCAAATCAATCCAGTTTCACCTCATCCTCGTTAAACTCCACCTTTCGATACTTGATCAAACTTATCTTTGTTCCATCTCGATCTGGATTGACATTGGAACTTTACCGAAAGAACTCATTTCCTCGAGGAAGGATCGGGTCGATCGTATGAGACGATAACAGTTAACTAAACACCTAGAGTCACACGCCCCATACAAAAGATCCTGACTCTTGGATGACGTCGTCTTAGCAATGTTATTTTGATAAAATCGTAGAAACGCCTAAGTCAGAAAACAGCCCGATAAGGTCTAAAGCTCGGCTAAAGGCCCACTTGTGATTTTATCTGAAATCAAGTCCAATCTTAGTGACAATTTATCTTTTATTTTGCAGGAAAGGATAAATGTGAAGTACGAAGGGATAAATGTCAAGATCGAAGGATAAATGTTAAGTTTCCGAAGATAATCATGAAAATCGAGGAAAAAAAGGAATATTTTCGCGAAGCGATAAATTCGACCAAGGGCAGAAGGGGAAAGAGCAAAACGCCTCTAGAGGAGTATATAAGGACTTGAAGGGTGATGATGCAGAGGACACACGAAAATCTCCACTCACAGCATACATAGCTTAGCATTTAGAGCATTTATGCAACTTTCCGTTTTTATTATTTGAGTTGCGACTCAACTAAGGTTTTTCAGTCTTAGGTTATTAAAACTATGGATCTCCCCGTCAGCTCTCATAAGCTCCTATCCTGTTGTAAACGCTCATACGCAAATTCAGAATAAGACATCTACTTGTTCTCTTTTCGATTTTTTTTTTTCAATATTTACTTTGTATTCTGAATGATTGGCGTGTTGTTTAGCAGATATACGGGACCTCTGGGAAATTACGGTTTACACTGCATTCCTAATTCAACAGAAATCGACAGTGCGAATTTCTGTTCTCACATTTTTGCGCTAGAAGGAGGGGGGGGGTACGGATCAATCCTAAGTCTCAGCCATCAACGCTCAATCGGAACATGTCAGATCTCAACAATCAACAGCCTCGTGACGATAACGTCGTCGACGAGAACGTTAAAAACACTCCAGCGGAAAACGTCACTGCGGTCAACACTGACGCAAACACCACAACGTTCGAGATGGTGAAGAAGATGTTCGCGACTTTTGAGAAAAAGTCGGCAGAACAGGTTAAGGTCATGAATTCTCTCGCTAAACAGGTTGAAACCCTCACAGCAAGGAATATGGCCATCTTTCCGCGAGGAACAACCCGAATCCGCAGAAGAAGACTCGACTGCACAATGCCTTTGGACCTGTCCGATAACGCGCAACACATACTGTCAGGACAAAACCGCGACAAAGTGACACCCGCACCTACACGGAAAAACCCAGGAGACCTTCCTCCTAACGAGGAAGATAAAGAAGGAGGAGATGTCAAACATGTTGACGTGGAATCTAGCAGTCAGTCTGAACCTACGGACGAAGACTCAGACATACATCCAAACAGCACAAGGAGTCGAGCAGTTCGGGATGAATCCCAATTCAACAACCCCCACTACTGTACTTCTTCTGAACAATTTTCGAAGAAATGAAGTTGATCTCTATTGAATCACTCGAAACCTAAAACAGCTGATGAAAACTAAACTAAGCAAAATGAGAGATCGTATCCCTCACTGCTAAAACGTTATCTAAACTCATGAAATTTCACGGAATAACATAATAGTCAGTTAATTCTTGATGAGTGTAACTTAAACTTACTTCGGAAAAACTAAACTCATGACATTTCGTGGAACAATTTTCCTAAAATTAAAGCTCAACAATATTTTACGAAACAGCTTTCGTAAAATCAAACTCGACAATGTTTTATGGAACATAGTTCGGAAAGTGAAACGAGTTAGCATTTTATGATACAACTTCCGTAGAAAAAAATTGAAGACGTTTACGAAATGACCGCACCAGCATACCATCCAAACTCGAGTAGTCCAACTCGCTGAACGAGCGAGTTGGACAGTACCAGCAGTGCAACTAGCCCATTCGGCGAGTTGGACAATGCAAGCCGTGCAACTCGCCCATTGGGAAAGTTTTACAAAACAAGCATTACTTTGGATCTCCTTTGCGTTCTTTTTTTATTCCAAATCGAAACGCTTTTTGTTTTGTCTCAATCGGAGTTTCCTTTGAGATTTTACCATCAAAACAAGTTGGACGCACAGGTCGGACTAGTTTAACTCGCCAAACGGGCAAGTTGTACAAAACGAGCCGTCTAACTCGCCCGTTCGGCGAGTTTTACCAGTCCAACTCGCCGAACGGTCGAGTTGGACTAAAAGAGCCATCTAACTTGCCCATTGGGCGACTTGGACAAGACCAACTCGCCAAACGGGCAAGTTAGATGGCACGAGCAATCCAACTCGCTCGTTCAGCATGTCGGATCAAATCAATCCAGTTTCACCTCATCCTCGTTAAAATCCAACTTTTGATACTTGAACAAACTTATCTTTGTTCCGTCTCGATCTGGATTGACATTGGAACTTTACTGAAAGAACTCATTTTCTCGAGAAAGGATCGGGTCGATCGTATGAGACGATAACAGTTAACTAACCACCTAGAGTAACATGCCCCATACAAAAGATCCTAACTCTCGGACGACGTCGTCTTAGCAATGTTATTTTGATAAAATCGTAGAAACGCCTAAGTCAGAAAACAGCCCGATAAGGTCTAAAGCTCGGCTAAAGGCCCACTTGTGATTTTATCTGAAATCAAGTCCAATCTTAGTGACAATTTATCTTTTATTTTGCAGGAAAGGATAAATGTGAAGTACGAAGGGATAAATGTCAAGATCGAAGGATAAATGTTAAGTTTCCGAAGATAATCATGAAAATCGAGGAAAAAAAGGAAAATTTCGCGAAGCTATAAATTCGACCAAGGGCAGAAGGGGAAAGAGCAAACCACCTCTAGAGGAGTATATAAGGACTTCAAGGGCATACATAGCTTAGCATTTGGAGCATTTATGCAACGTTCCGTTTTTGTTATTTGAGTTGCGACTCAACTAGGGTTTTTCAGTCTTAGGTTATTAAAACTAGGGATCTCGCCGTCAACTCTCATAGGCTCCTATCCTGTTGTAAACGCTCATACGCAAATTCGAAATAAGACATGTACTTGTTCTCTTTTCGATTTTTTTTTCAATATTTACGTATTCTGATTGATTGGCGTGTTGTTTAGCAGATATATGAGACCTCTGGGAAATTAGGGTTTACACTGCGTTCCTAATTCAACCGAAATCGACAGTGCAAATTTCTGTTCCCACTGTTTTGCGCTTGAAGGAGGGGGGGGGGTACCGATAAATCCTAACTCTCAGCCATCAACGCTCAATCGGAACATGTCAGAATTCAACAACCAACAGCCTCGTGACGATAACGTTAAAAACACTCCAGCGAAAAACGTCACTGCGGTGAACACTAACGCAAACACCACAACGTTCAAGGAGGTCAAGAAGATGTTCGCGAATTTTGAGAAAAAGTCGACAGAACAGGTTAAGGTCATGAATTCTTTCGCTAAACAGGTTGAAACCCTTACAGCAAGGAACATGACCATCTTTCCGCGAGGAACAACCTGAATCCGCAGAAGAAGACATGACTTTGCAACGCCTTTGGACTTGTCCGATAACGCGCAAGGCATACCGTCAGGAGAAAACCCCCGACGAAGTGACACCCGCGCCTACACGGAAAAACCCAGGAGACCTTCCTCCTAACGAGGAAGATAAAGAAGGAGGAGATGTCAAACGTATCGACATGAAATATAGCAGTCAGTCTGAACTTACGGACGAAGACTCAGACATACATCCGCGCCGCACAAGGAGTCGAGCAGCTCGGGACGAATCCCAGTTCAACAACCCCCACTACTGTACTTCTTCTGAACAATTATCGAAGAAATGAAGTTGATCTCTATTACTCGAAACCTAAAACGGCTAATGAAAACTAAACTAAGCAAAATGAGAGATTATATCCCTCACTGCTAAAACTTTCTCTAAACTCAGGACATTTCGGATAATAACATAATAGTCAGTTAATTATCGATGAGTGTCACTTAAACTTACTTCGGAAAAACTAAACTCATGAAATTTCGCGGAATAACTTTCCTAAAATTAAAGCTCAACAATATTTTACGAAACAACTTTCGTAAAATCAAACTCGACAATGTTTTATGGAACATCGTTCGGAAAGTGAAACGAGTAAGCATTTTATGATACAACTTTCGTAGAAAAAATTTGAAGACGTTTACGAAATGACCGCACCATCATACCATCCAAACTCGAGTAGTCCAACTCGCCGAACGAGCGAGTTGGACAGTACCAGCCGTGCAACTAGCCCATTCGGCGAGTTGGACAGTGCAAGCCGTACAACTCGCCCATTGGGCGAGTTTGACCAGTCCAACTCGCCCATTGGGCGACTTTGACAAAACAAGCATTACTTTGGATCTCCTTTGCGTTCTTTTTTTATTCCAAATCGAAACGCTTTTCGTTTTGTCTCAATCGGAGTTTCCGTTGAGATTTAACGATCAAAACAAGTTGGACGCACAGGTCGGACCAGTCCAACTCGCCCAGTCCAACTCGCCGAATGGGCGAGTTGTACGAAACGAGCCTTCTAACTCGCCCGTTCAGTGAATTTTAGCAGTCCAACTAGCCAAACGGGCGAGTTGGACGAAACGAGCTGTCTAACTTGCCCATTGGGCGAGTTGGACTGGATGAGCACTCTTTTGGCTCACCTTTGAGTCTCGATTAAAATTCTTTTCGTTTCGTCTCAATCAGAGTTTCCGTTGACATTTTACGATCAAAATAAGTTGGACACACACTGTCTAACTCGCCCCGATGGCGAGTTTGATTTAATCCCTCTAACTCACCTCATGGCGAGGTTGGCTAGCCTGATGAGCTTCCCCTTTGTGTTCTATTTAGAATCTTGATAAACGGTTTTCATTCATCTCAATCTGAGTTTTCATTGAGATTTTACGACAAAAACAAGTGAGACGTGCCTAAACTCCTTGTCTTGCTCCTACTAGACCTCTTGGGCTTCTTACTCGACCTCTTTGACATCCTCCTCGACCTATTGGGCATCCTACTCGACCTTAACTCCATCTTAGCCTTCTCCTTTGAACCCCGATCGAAACATCTCTTGATTTGTCTCGACTGGAGTTACCGTGGGAGCTTTATGATAAAAACCGCAAGACAGGTTCGAGCCTAAACACGGCCAGGAAGAACTTATATTGTTACCATTCTTAAGGGGCGACATGAGAAGAGGAAGGGGAGATGTGCAAGCAAAACGGAGAAGAGGTGAACCCAAACCTTCAAGAAAACTAAGGTATTGCCGGCTTGGAACTTTCTGAAATCAGACTTGGAATTTTCGTAGAAAGGTACTAAGAAATAAAAACGCTTCAGAGATCGCCTTAAAACTTGTGGGAACATAGGATATAGGGGAATAGTCTAGCGATCTAAATCTTTGGAATTTTCCTGTCTCGATATATTTTTTGCGACTGCTTACGCAAATTTTACAAACTGATCAAAACTCTCGGAAAACCGAGAAACATTCTCCCGTACACTTAGCTCGCATCCTAAGGAAAGAAGGAACTAGAAATGCGAACGTCGTCTTAAAACCGTCTTGTTCCTAGAAATTTTCTGAAAACCAACGTATTCGTAGTCGTCAACCTGAAAGTCCCCAAGTCACAATCCTAGCGTCTTCTTTAAACCGACATGGATTGTCGATAATCCCAATCTTCGAAAGAAAAAACGTACACAACCCTTCAAAATATCGGTTCAGCAGTTTTATTTTGTAAAAAGAGGGGGAGGGAGTAGGTACTGATACTACACTCGTATACTCCCATACTTTAAAAAAAATTGTCTCGACATCAGGAAAACGCTTTCGACAAAGCAAACTCTCGCAGTAGTAGACAGAAGATCATTTAGGCCATGCGATGCGTCATAAAACTGATCATTCATTACTTTCGTATAACTATGACATTTTATACGAAAAGAACCTACGAGTAAAAAGATCGGTGTCATGGAAAAAAAGACTTTGCAGTGCTGAAAAGAGAATGAGGAAAACATATTCCTCGTTCGCAAATATAACGAGTAATCTGCGAGAGACATTCTCAACTTACTTCTATGCCATTCACTTCTCTTAAAACTTACGCGAAACATCCTTCGTATAGCCATACCAAGTTATGCGAAGAAACTTTCGGAAACAAATGTAGCAAGTTTTACGAAGAAGTATTTAGGACAATTTGCGTATAGCTAAAAATAAAGTCATACGACTCGTCTCTCAGCGAAAAAACTAAACTTTATCCCTTCGCTCTACGCTCTTACAGATCTCACTCCTTAGCCATGCAACTCGCTGGATTCTGCCTCCCATCTCCCTTGGTTGATTAGGTGAAGGCAATCATCTCGTACAGATTATTTATGCCAATTACTCCTTCCGATAAAAATCCGAACTGGAATTCGGTATCCTCTTTAGGAAAGTTCTATACTAACATGACCTTAATGTTAACACGAACGTGCCATAGTCTATCCGTGAACAGAAACGTCCTTGGCTATTAGGCTGACCACATCCTTCAGAACAAGCCAAAATGTTTGCAACCACTGCTCACCCAATCACTTTGCTGCAAAACAACAATCCACGATTAGTTTAAAAACGCCAAGTGCAAATAACTATCGTATAACACAGAATCGGAAATCATACGACAAATACTTTACAAGTGAAAAGCGGCACATAAGGAACAACTCGTAACAAAGCTCCTAGAGCTATACAAATCATCCTCAACTATACACGAAATAAAGCTGTGGGGGGGGGGGGGGGGGGGGGGGGACTCTTGACAAAACACAGTGAAGGAAGTCGCATATTATCAGGGACAAATTTACGCGACCAATTGGTCCTAATTCCTCGGAAACAAACCAAAACGTTTCTCTACTGTAAGGTTAAAACAAAAACCTTGTGATACCACACATCTTTGATACATCGAGACGTTGCTAGCGCTCGGAGAACTGTTTTTCGTCAAAACTTTCCGAAACGGAATGCTAACCTTAAAACCAGTCCGTCTGCGACTATAAAACATACACACCTTCTTAAACACATATCCATCGTGAATTTCAAAAACGATTATATCTACAAATAATTTTGTTGCTGATCACAACAAACTCTTAACGTCCTAAACAAACTAAGCCATCTCGTTGAGATAGCTCTCGAACACCCGAGACAAGGGTAATAGCGCTATAAAAGAAATCCGCAATTTTGGTCAGCACTTTCGGGAGACATAAAAAATTTCCTCGAGGAGATGCTGGATTCCTACCATACAACATAAGCACAGTGAAGGAAGTCACATATTATTAGGGACAAATTTACGCGACCAATTGGTCCTAATTTCTCGGAAACAAACCAAAACTTTTCTCTACTGTAAGGTTAAAACAAAAACCTTTCAATACCACACATCTTTGATACATCGAGACGTTGCTAGCGCTCGGAGAACTGTTTTTCGTCAAAACTTTCCGAAACAGAATGCTAACCTTAAAACCAGTCCGTCTGCGACTATAAAACATACACACCTTCTTAAACACATATCCTTCGCGAATTTCAAAAACGATTATATCTACAAATAATTTTGTTGCTGATCACAACAAACTCTTAATGTCCTAAACAGACTAAGCCATCTCGTTGAGATAGCTCTCGAACACCCGAGACAAGGGTAATAGCGCTATAAAAGAAATCCGCAATTTTGGTCAGCACTTTCGGGAGACATAAAAAATTTCCTCGAGGAGATGCTGGATTCCTACCATACAAGTCACATATGCCGAGAACATATCGCGGACTTTAAAGCGGGATGAAATCAGGTCGAAAGCAATACGGGAAACGTAAGCCGACGTAGTCATTGCACTCGCTAAAACCGTGATTAGACCAAGGTCTTACCCTAAACCCATCACACTGGTCTCTAACGTCTCAAGGTATGATATAAAAAAGATACAAGATCCTGAAAGCATGTCTCTTCGTCTATATCCAAGCGCTCATGAATTTTTGAAAAAAAAAACTTCTCAAACAACTCGAACTATCAACGAATAAGATGATCCGCAAAATAGTTGGGAACAAGATGACAACTCTTATCCCTCCCTCTATACTTAAAAAAATCCGAATCTACTTAAACTCATTTTCAAGAAAAAATCCTATTTTATTCACAAAAAAAAAATCGCAAAGCGGTCAGGATCCAAAGCTACACGCTGTCAGTCCCGAAAACATAAGTACGGCCACACTTGGCCAAAATAAACAGCCTACAAGGCTGGTCTCGAGGCCGAAAAAGGTCCAATATACAATGCCGTTGGCAGCAACATGCCTGACAATGTCTACACGACACACATCTAAACCATAAGGGTCTCACTGGAAAACAGGAAGTAAGAACCTTAACTCCGGAACGAACTACAAAAGGCTTGATCCCTGTTACAAGGGTACGTAGGCAGCCTTCACAAGGCACAGCCCCTATCCTACTGCATTCTGCTCTTAGAGGAATAAGTAGACCACTTTCAACGGACCTTTTCAAACATTAAGTCCGCCTAACTTACCAAACCTGCCAAAACCGCTCGCTAGAACCTTGCAATTCTAACGAGCTGGGGGGCTAACTGTTAGGGTCAAAATTGATTACGACATAATCAACGTCAGAAACCTATCGGGAGAATGCGTTTGTTGGAGTCAAAATGGTATACTCAAAATTGACTTAACGAAATTCTCGTCTCCGGGCCAAAACTTGAAAGAAAGGAACACATATCGACCAACTCACCCGTACGGCGAGTTAAATGGTCCAACTTGCCCGTACGGCGAGTTGGACTGTCCAACTCGCCCGTATGGCAACTTGGACAAGGCCAACTCGCCATACGGGCGAGTTAGTTAGCACAGATCCACCAACTCGCCCGTATGGCGACTTGGACAAGGCCAACTCGCCATACGGGCAAGTTGGTCAGTACGGATCGACCAACTTGCCATACGGGCGAGTTAGTCAACATGAATCGACCAACTCGCCCGTATGGCGAGTTGGACAAAGTCAACTCGCTATACGGGCAAGATTATCAGCATGGGTCGACCAAATCACCATCGAGTTGGATGGCATGACAAGGACAACTCGCCGTATGGGCGAGTTGGTAGGCACGACACGACCAACTCGCCCGTATGGCGAGTTGGACAAGTCCAACTCGCCGAATAGGCGAGTTATATGGCATAAGCAATTTGACTTGCTTGTTCGGCAAGCCAGATCAAATCAATCCAGTTTCACCTCGTCCTTTTTAAACTCCCTTTTTCGATACTTGATCAAATTTATCTTTGTTCCGTCTCGATCGGGATTGACATTGGAACTTTATCGAAAGAACTCGTTTTCTGGAGAAAGGATCGGGTCAATCGTATGAGATGATAACGATTAACTAAACACCTAGAGTCACACGCCCCATACGAAAGATCCTAACTCTCGGATGACATCGTCTTAGCAATGTTATTTCGATAAAATCGTAGAAACGCCTAAGTCAGAAAACGGCCCGACGAGGTCTAGAGCTCGGCTAAAGGCCCACTCGTGATTTTATCCAAAATCAAGCCCAAAATTTGTGACAATTTATCTTTTATTTTGCAGGAAAGGATAAATGTTAAGTTCAAAGGGATAAATGTCAAGATCGAAGGATAAATGTTAAGTTTCCGAAGATAATGATGAAGATCGAGGAAAAAAAGGAATATTTCCGCGAAGCGATAAATTCGATTAAGGGAAGAAGGGGAAAGAGCAAACCACCTCTAGAGGAGTATATAAGGACTTCAAGGGTGATGATGCAGAGGACACACGAAAATATCCACTCAGAGCAAACATAGCTTAGCATTTAGAGCATTTAGGCAACTAGGGTTTTTCAGTCTTAGTTTATTAGAACTAGGGATCTCGCCAACAGCTCTCATAGCCTAGGCTCCTATTATGTGGTAAACGCTCATACGCAAATTCAGAATAAGACATCTACTTGCTCTCTTTTCAATTATTACTTTATTTTTCAATATTTACTTTGTATTCTGATTGATTGACGGGTTGTTTAGTAGATATCTGGGACCTCTGGGAAATTAGGGTTTACCCTGCGTTCCTAATTCAACGGAAATTGATAGTGAAAATTTCAGTTCCCACAAAGATTAGGGTTAATTTTATAGTTAATTGTTTAGGATATTCATACCCTGCTAGAACAATAAACACACATGTCAAATTTGGCGCCGTTGCCGAGGAGCATTGATCGCCATTAGATTTAATTTCTAGGATTTAGTCTAGGTTTGTTATTAATTTCAAGTTACTAAACTTTTGTTTTCCTATGTTTTTCAGGTACATGGAAAGAAGTACCATGAACAATAAACGACAAGAACTACCATTCTCAGACCCAGAAATACTCGAACGTACGATCCGCAAAGGAGGACGACAAGCATCGATTGACAACACCTACAAAGCGTTGACCGACACTACTTTACAGACAACATCGACCGACATCAGAACTAGAGCATTGACCGAGATTGATCATACCACATTGATCGAGAGGAACTTCCCCGCATTGATCGACAGTAGCAGACGAGTTCAGATGGTTATGACTTTAGTATTGGTTCGGGATGGGAGTGGAGACTTGCATGACCTTGACGGTCATCTGCGTAATGTAACAGGTCAAAAGATAGACGATCAGGGGACAGTAAGCCCTGATACATAAGCAAAAACGGAAGTAGACGCTGCAGTAGCTCAACCTGAAGCTAATGCCCAAGCTGCTCGAGAACTTTGGCTGACTACAACCGTCCAGACCAGTTCTAAGCCAACAGATCCACCATTTTGTGAAACGATTTTGCGATCAAGCTCGCTTTTGTAGCGCATACGCCTTACCATGGGTTGCGACATGAGCACCCTATGGATCATCTGGAGAGATTTGAGGATCTAGTGACTTCTATTAAAGCCAATGGAGTCCCTGAGGACCATCTCCTTTGTAAGCTCTTCAAGTACTCACTTGCTGGAGAAGCTTCATGTTGGCTTAAGCAGTTATCACCAGGATCTTTGACATCCTAGACTGACATCAAGAACTCTTTCTTGTGTAACTTCTTTTATGACGCAAGAGCAGAAGATCTGAGGAGCGAGATTGCCACTTTTTCACAAGAGCCTTTAGAGTCTTTCAAAAACTCATTGATCAGATGCAAGTCATATCAGAGAGATTGTCCACATCACGGGTTCAATGAAGTGCATCTTGTTAGCACTTTCTTCAGAGGTATTGGATTACAGTATCAGATGGCCTTAGACACCGCTAGTGAGGGGAATTTCAGCACTTGGAGTCCTGAAGAATCTACGAGATTGATTGAGAATCTGGCATCCACCAGCAGTACCAAGAACACATAATTTGAGAGGAAGAAATCAACTACAGCTTTGAGCAAGGAGCAGATTGAAGAGGTCAAGGCAAAACTGGATGGTGTTATGAAATTACTCAAGAAGCATGTTACTTTTGCATAAGTAGAAGCAATAAAGTCTGGAGATGATGAGATTCAGGAAGAGGATGTATACATTGGTGGGAATGGTTTCCAGAGACAAGGGAATCCAGGTTTCAATAGGAAATCCTATGGTAGTGGTCAAAGGATTAACTTTAATCAGGGTTCACAGCGGAAGTCCTTCAACAACAACATGACTTATGGATCCTCATACCACCAGAATCCTCCTCCAAAGGCTCATGAAAGCAAGATCGAAGCAATGGTTAACAGAGTTTTAGAGGTACAACAGAATATGAGTGTGGATTTCGATGGAAAGATAGATGGTCTGTAGCTCAACCTCAATACCAAGTTCGAAAACCTCAACACCATGTGAAGAAGTTGGAGAATCAAGTGATACAAACAAGTGAAACCATTGTGAGGCATGAGATCCTGATTAAGGAGAAAATGGAGGCTTGACAGAAGCACCACGTCAATGCATTGATTGATGATGATTTTTGGTAGGAACTTAAGAGAGAAAACCTTCAAGAAGGAGATTTTCGTGTGGAAAGTTCTATGTCATTCGACAATTCCCATTGGTGGCGATCGACACCAAGCGACGAGTGTCGATCGGAAACGATTCCTGCAGTATTATTTGCTTCATGTGAATCAACTAACATCGACTGACAGAAAGACGAGAGCATCGATCGAGATTTCTACCTGAGCATCGATCGACAAATGAGAAACCCAGTTCGATATCCGAGCATCAATGCGAGTTTGATTGTGCGTCCAACCGTGACGGTTTCAGAACATAATATATACATATTTGAAGCCATGGATATTGATAGAGAAGATGAGGGACACACCAAGAGGAAGCAAAAGATCCTCAAACATTAACGCAGAGAAGCCAATGAAAAAGAGATGGATAACTTTACTAAAAGAGTTTTCAAAGTTCCTTTAAATGTTCCTTTTGATGAAGCTTATTATACTCACATATTGTGGATGTTTTTCAGGGAAACAAGGGAGACAGATGATGATATAGAGACCATGTTCAATCTTCTCAGAGAGAAGATAAAGCGGGGGACTTGTCTGAGGAAGAAAAGTGATCCTGGGAAGTTCGTGGTTCTATGCTTCATCAAGAGCAACGAATATTCCAATGCCCTCTGTGATGCTGGATCATCAGTGAACATTATGCCAAATGATTATGGCAGAGGAGGTCAACCTGAAAGTGGAACCCTCCAATGATTCTTTCACATTTGTAGACTGCTCAAAAGTAATCTCAAGAGGGATAATAAAAGATGTTCTAGTGCAGATTAACAACACCCTAGTCCCAGTAGACTTCCATGTGATGGACATCATGATAGATTGGAACTCTTCACTACTACTTGAAAGAGCATTCATGGCCATTGTCGGAGCTATCTTTGATATGAAGTTAAACATGTTGTATCTATCTCTAATTGATCGAAATATTTTTTATGAACCTAAGAATAAGAACAAAGCTACTCTGATTGAATTGGGTAATTATGCAGAGCTTGTGGCCACATGCTTCTACGATTATGAGTTCAATGAGTAGTCGGAAGATGGAGCATTCGATACCCAACCCAAACAATCGATCGACGCATTTGCAGTTCAGCAATTGGTCGACACCCACCCTTTGTCATCGATCGATAGTCCTACTTCAGAAGCAATGAAAACCTACCATGCAGATTTTGAATACAACCCAGCCTACCTTGAATACGATGAAGATTACAGAGAAGAAGAAATAATCGAGTACCAGAACGTGAGAAGGAATATGGTTATCTACAACCAGATGAGTTCGGCATTTTGAGAGATTCAGAGGGTTACGCAAGATCTATGGATGGAAGACTTTTAAATGTCGCTGAGGAAGACATAGCAGAGATTCTTGCCATGGATAATGGACCAGAAAACCTTCTCGGCCAACAGTTTGATTATCGAGCATCGATCGACAGTCACCATACACCATTGATCGACATATACCAGGCATACCGAGGATACGGTGAAGCTTATGAATAATACGATGCAGATTACAGAGAGGAGGAGCTGATTGAGTATCGCGGCCTAGCACAGGAAGATACTGGCTGGGTGATGAACGCGAACGTGGATAATCGAGCATCGATCGACGGCTCTCCTGGCCATCGAATGACATCAAACGCAAACCAGAACAAGAACTTAGAGCAGAAAATACAGATATTGGTTATCTTAGACCGAATGAGTTTGGAATGTTAGAGACCCAGAGGATGTGCACGGGATCTTTATGGGAGAATTTTACATATATCTAAGCAGGACGTAGCAAATGTCCTTGTTATGGCTAATGGATCAGAAAATGTTTTTGGACAACAACAGCAGCCATCGACCGACGCCCAGGTAACAACATCGATCGACATTGAGGAGCAGAAGAACAAGCTGCTCCATAATGATCTATGCACTTCCAAACATCCTAGATCGATCGATGATAGACTGCGTGCATTGATCATTACCACCTTTCTAGGGGTACACCGATTTTGTACTTTTAATTCCAATGGTTCAGAAAGTCCAAGATCGATCGGTCGTATAGAGCATGGAAATAGAGCAACCCACTATCGATCGACGGTCGTATAGAGCATGGAAATAGAGTTTATGATGCTGATGGCAGAAAAAATTTCCATTGGGAAAATAAAGATGAGAATGGAATCTATAGGGATGAGAATGGTAATGCACAAGCTATAGACGGAAGAGTAGTGAATGTGCAAGAAGAAGACATCATAGCAGTTCTAGAGAGAGCTACTATGTTGTAGCAGAGCTACATATGTTTACCAAAACATGCAGCAAAGATCACTATATCTATGAAGAAACAAAGGACATACAGTAGAGAAGAAATTGATGATGTTGTGCATGAGATCTACAAAGCTCAAGAGATGTCACTGGATGATTTCTACAAGAGGCGTGATGATGTCTACTATCCTATAGACAAGTTCCCCACCGGTTTGACTACACGCATGGATGTGATGAAGCAAGATTTGGACACTGTTCAAAGACAACATGCGATTGGAGCAGACATACTGACATCCATCGTCGGCAGCATCAGGCCTTCGATCAATATTGAGATTGACAGACAGAAAACCGGAACAGAAAAACATTTGGAAGACATGTTCAACGTGATTGATTTTTCTCAGAGCTTAATGAAGGAAGATATTTCTCAGCAATTGGAAGATATATCAGTGACTACAGCTGCCAGACTTAGAATGCTACAGCGCAGTATTGAGAATCTACAAAGGAGATTGCATTCAGTGGAGGTTGCTAGGGAGATTATAAAGAAAGAGAAATCAAGAGGAGGCAATGAGAAGCTTCATTGTTACATGGTTTGAGAAGAGAAAAGAAGATGTAGACACTTGTTTTCCAAGTGTTGATTCACCTCCATACTAGTCAGAAAGTTCAAAACGTCTAGCTTAGGACTATAACCAAGCGTTGAGTGGGAGGCAACCCACTGTTTAGTAAGTTTTTATTTAGTTTTTACTTATCCTACTATTTATTTCTAGTTTTAATTTTTTTTTCTGAATGTTTGAGTCCACCATCGATCGACACCAAAGAGGCACCATCAGTCGACAATGGATCACGACCATCGATCGACCACACCCGCCAACCACCGATCGACACTCTCTTACACAAAGAGATATCGAGTTTTCTACTTACACTGATTACTTATGATTTGATTTTTCCTAAACCAATCTAGGACAGATTACACTGGGACAATGTAATTTAAGTCTTGGAGAGGTCCGCTAATGCTATTTATTGGTTTTTGATTTTTATTTCTATATATCTATATAAGTTTTCAAAATGTTTTTATTGAGTCAAGAAGGGGACTATGATCAAGATTTATTATTGACTAACCACACTTTAGCAACATTCTTAGAAGGTTGTGTACATAGATTACTAGAGATATCAAAGTGGATCATCCTGTCGCTATATCACACTTGCTTAGAAAGTCTTAAGGAACCGAAGCTGATTTCCAACACTAATCCTGACATTATTTGCTGACTTTGGGGCTTCGTATACACTGGATATGATTCCTTCTGCAAGCCTTTAGGTACAGTCATTGCACCTCTGGTTCCATCTCTCTCTCTCTTAAGCATCTACCTAAATGCTTAAAAGATTGAGATGACTTCCTAAGATGCAGAGCGGTAGGTACATTACCAATGACCCCATTATTCTAATTCAGAGGAACGATCACACACTGTTGGAAGCAGGGGGGGGGGGTAGGTACATTATTGATGACCCCACTATTCGCCTACAACTTTGCCCAAAAAGAAAAAAAAAAGAAAATCGAAAAGAAGATGGCAAATTTTTTGTGTTAAACACCATTGATCATTGGATTTGAGAGCTAAAAAGATCGAGAGAAGAGAGAAAAGAGGGAAGAAAGGGATCAGATAAGACTTTGTGCCTAGTTACTCAGATACTTGCAGGGATAAGAGTCTATGTGTCCTTTGATCGATACTCCTATGTTAAAGCCTACACTTTCATTTTATGCAAGGGAAATGAAATCAGTAGAGGGGTGAGTCAAGCTAATAGTTGCTAAGTTGTTGGTCAAATGGATTTGGTTGCTATACTAGGATAGGGTATATAAAGTTTCTCTGTGATTGACTTGATAGGATGTGGTTGCAACAAAGTAGGGTGACAGTTATACTTAGACATTATGTGAGCCTCCACTTTTCAAAACCTCTTTCACAGGAGCATTGTTTGCTTGAGGATAAGCAAAAAGTTAAGTCTGGGGGATTTGATATAGCCCATTTATTACCAGTTCTAGGCCATGTTATAGGCTCTAATTAGGGTCTATTATGTGTGTCTAGACTATGTTTTAGAGTCTTTACAGGTCTAGGTACGTTTTGGAGATATATGAAGATACTTGGAGCTTTTGGAGCATTTAGAAGAGAAGAATCCGTAGCTGATCGTTTAGAGAGTGGAAGTACAAGACAGTCGTCTATTGATGACACAACCTTGGCGTCGACCGATGTTATAAGACCAAGGTTGATCGATGTTGCACACTTGCCATCGATCGACGGCCCAATCACAAACAGCCGATTTCTAGCCCAAATTAGAGACAAATGACGAAGATGCTCTGGACAAGTTTTGACCTAAATTCTAGGGTTTTATATTTATGTATTATATATTACACAAAGAAAAGTGTGAAGATTTGTGTGCACAAGTGTGTGCAAAACATTAGAGTTTTAGGGTTTTTAGGGGAGAAAATTCATAACTCCTTAGGGAGATTTATATTGGAACCCAAGTATTTTATCTATGCATTATATTCAGAATATTGTTCTTTATTTGATTATGTCTGAGTAGTTATCAACTAGATTTAGGGGTCAATGATAGCAATCATGGATTAGCCCAAAAGTAGGATTGCTAAGTTGAGTTAATATCCATCAATTGAGTTGTGCTTCATTCCTGCATTCTAGAGTAGCTAACTAGGATCTCCAAAGTAGGACATGGACGACTACGAGAGTAGGTTTTATGCCAGAATAGAGTCCATTTAACTAGTTTGTTAGTTGCATGCGAGAGCTGGTCTAATTAGCTTGGTGGACTTATCAAATCTCATTAACACTTCCTACTTATTTCACCGTCGATCGACATCAGGCCTTAGCCGTCGATAGATGGTCTTTCCTTTTGCTCGCATACGAGAGTTGGAGTTAAAAGGGTTAGAATAGTTAATATTTTACTTCTCGAATATTTACATTTTCATGATTCCTATTCCCTATAATTCATTATGCTTGAAACCCTAGATCTAGCATATTTACATTTACATCTAGTTAGCTTAATATCATATTTACATTATTATCATATTTCTATATTGCATCTATACCTCTTGATAAGGAATATTTCCTTAAATTGATTGTTTACTACTAATATATATATATATATATCTACTTAGCTTAGTCTTTAGAAATAAGAAATCTTTTTTGTGCCATTGCTCTCTCTTGACTCGATCCCTAAGTACTACAGTTGATCTCTCTTGGCAAGAGTATTATTGGTGTGTTAAGATTTGGGTTTATTTGATAGTCAGTTGCTTAGGATATTTATACCCTGCTAAAACAATAAACACACCCATGTCAACTCTCAACAAAGTCTAATCACTCATGGGTGATAAGACGCGTCCAAACGTCTAGTCGCCCATGGTTGACGAGACCGTATCTTCTTCGTCACTCTCTCCTTTCACTATTGGCAAAACCGTTTCTAGTGCAGTTTCCATTGAAGTTTCACGATAAAAATCCCAAAGACTTGTTTTCTCTTAAAACTCTAAGTAAATCGTATGAAACAATAACAGTTAACTTAAACACCAATTTTATCTCAACTATACGATTGGTTTATTATTTTGCGAAGCCAGCATCGTGTAATCGTAAAAAGGAAGATTTCTCTCAAAGAAATAGTAAAAATCGTTTAAATTGCAAAATGACCCGAAAGAGGCTAAAACGCGATAAAAGGCCACTTACGGTTTTAAACGAGAATGAGCCCAACTATAATGACGGTCTATCGGATTTCCACAGAAGATAAATGAAAAGAAGATAATTGTCAAGTTCCGAGATAATTGTGGAAAATCGAGAACATAAGAAAGATTTCCGTGGAAGGATAAACTTTCGGGGGCAAAAAAGGAAAGACGACTGAACTTGAAGATCTATATAAGAGAAGCAAGGGAGAGGGACACACTGCACTTAGAGCGATTTAGGAAAATTTCCGTTTTTGTTATCGAGCTGCAACTCAATTAGGTTTTCAAGTCTTAGGTTGTTAGAACTAGGGAACTCGCCGACAGCTCTTGTGGCCTAGGCTTTTACCTGTTGTAAACGCTCATACGCAGATTCAGAATAAGATCTCTATTGCTCTTTTCTTTATCTCAATTTATTTTGTCTCATCTGTTGTTACATAACTTGAATACTTGTCGTTCGGGAAAGTTAGGGTTTTTTAGCTTTCCTCCGATTACGAAAATCGATGCTGTGAATTTTTGTTCCCACACGAAACTTCATCGAAAGCTTCCGCCAACTCGCTTTGGAATTCCTCAAGAAATATTCAATGTTCATGTACATGGAAACCTTCGACGTCGACTTTGGAGCTTGCCCTAAAAGGAAGACGAACCTCTTCTAGATTACATGAACCGATATAAAATAGTCATGTCTAGAGTTAGCAGGATCAGCGATAAGGTGACTATCGATGCGCTTAGAAAGATGCTGTAGTACAAGTCAAAGTTCAGGAAGTCGATAACTCTCAAAAAGCCACGTACAATCCAGGATGATCTCCATAACTATATCATCACTGAAGAAAAGATAAAAGCCTTGTCGCAGAAACATCAAACAAAAAAGACATCCTCAAAATATGTAGCACTAGAGCAGAAGCAAAAAGCAAGACCTCTCGTAAAGACAAGTACCTCCATCACGAGGACGAAGACGTCCAGGGAGCGCAAACTTATGCCATCCACTCCGCGTCTGAACAAGGAAGAACATCGGGAAACACATGGACCAAAAACTTGACCTATGATGAAACAACATTTTGCGGGTTGCACCACAATAGGGGCCCTTCCACTATGAACTGCAAAGTTCTCGGTGTGAGGCTGACGGCAAAACTACTTGCAGGAGAAATATTGGAGGTAACAGGTATAAACGACCTCATCTAAGATACCGACCGTCCGCCAAAGACCGGTCAAACTCCTCCAGCGGAAAATAAACCTCAAGGAGATCGATCAGGCGAGAACAAAAAACATGGAAGAAGGGCAGATGACAAAGGAAGCAACAACAATCGTCGCTGGGTGAACATGATCATTGGAGGATCGCAATACTGTCACGATATCGTCTCGTCAAGAAAGGCTATCAATGAAAGCCGAAGTCACATACCAGTCCCCGCCCTGAGACTTCCTGAACGATACGATCACTTGCGAGGAGCACGAGACCATCGGAATCGACAAACTCACTGCGATCCACTCATAATCAATCTCGTGATAAAGGATCTCGAAACCGCTAGAGTCCTTGTAGACACAGGAAGTACCATTAACGTTATCTTCCGCGATACGCTCAGAAGGATGAATGTCGATCTGTCTGAAGTCACACCAACGCCAAGACCACTCACTGGTTTCTATGGCACAACATCAATGACTCTCCGATCGATCAAAATCCCGTTCATGGCAAAATCAGTCACAAGGATCGTCGGTTTCATGATCGTCGACCACCAAGCTATCTATAAAGTTATCATGGGAACGCCTTGGATAAACTCCAGGAAGGAAGTCGTGTCAACCTATCACCTGAGCATCAAATTTCCGACTCCGAACAGAACCACAGCATTCTGGGGATGCCAAAAATAGTCGCGACTTTGATTCCTGGCCGTACATAAGCTGAGGCAAATCACGATGACATCTATGGCTAAAGGCAAATGCACGAAGATAACTTAATATCCGACTGAAATCGCTTCCGAAAATCATGATCCAAAATCTTCTACCCGACCAACGGCTACGGACAAAGAAAGCAAACAAGCTTCCGAGCGCAACGCTCTAGCGCAACCAGAGGAGAAAAACCTGAAAGAATTCGTCGATCCAGAAACAGCCACTTCAACTAAGGCGATCGGCGCAGCAGCAACCGCCGAGTAAAAACGCTCGCGGCACGGACTGAACTACGACACGGCTTGATCCCCCAAAGGGGTACGTTGGCAACTTGGCCCAAGACAAGTTCAGCTGTCCCCCTCTCTAAAAAAGGGGGGGGTGGTTATATATACGTATACTCGTATTCTCCCACATTTTAAATTATTTTTCTTTGTACGTAATATTTTTCAAAACTTTTACGATAATAAGAAAATGCGATGCGACTTCAAAAGGTCTCATATATCTCTTTTATTGATTAAGATAATTGATCTCCTGAGTTAATTTACAGCTACAATAACAATTCACGATTTGTTAAGAAACGCCGAGGCACGAATAAACGGTTTTCATGTAAAAAGCAAAACAAACTCGAGTGCTTTCAAAACACCCCTCAGACACCATATAAGTCTTCACGACAATAACTGGACACCTCAAAACCCGCAAAAGGTTTCATAAGGCGATATACTAAGGAAACTTCCGAATGAAAAAGCCCTTTTTAACAAACTACTATACAGAGGATTCTCGAATACACATTCAAAATCGACCTCCAACCGAAATAGTAAAATTTTCTCAAAAACATGAGATCACCATACACGTAAAACATTTTTTTCTGAAAAAAAAACTGAGACTTCGCTAGAAAACCCTCAAAAATATAGTTTCAAACTTGAAATAAAACAATAAAACAGTCCTTCCGCAACTATAAATTAACATCTAACTCATACGAGCATACGCTCGCTGTTATATCGCATTTGTCGATTGGCCCCAACGAGTACATCAACCATTCTCTAAACGAACATTTAGACCTCCCTCTCTCGTAGGATTGGTCCTAATACATCCGACAGAAATATAATAGCGCGCTATTAAAAAATCTGAAATTTTGGTCAACACTTCCAGACAATTTCAAAATTGTCTTTGGAGAGATGCTCGGTTTTCAATAGATGCAAGTTATATAATATGAGAACTTATCGCAGACTTCAATATTGAAACGAAACTAGGTCAAAACCGTAAACAAGTAACGTAAGCCGGAATAGTTACAGAAAACCCTAAAATCGATAGTAATAGGTCTAGCCCTAAATCCAGCACACTAGTCGCAAACATCTCAAGGAACAGTATCTAATCGATACGATATCCCAAAATTTTTCTCTTCGCGTACATTCATATGTTCATAAGAATCCAAAAAAACTAAGCTTTTCGAATACTCGCACCCGAAATGAACAACAGACGTAACGATTCTCCAAAGAGTTAGATATGAGATGGCAAATCGTATTCTTTCCTCCACATCCAAGATACTACTCATAAACTATTCAAAACGAAACATAGTTAATTAAGATAAAAGCCAAAGAGCGGCATGTATTCAAAGCCATTAGACTCTCCGTAAGGTCTAGTCGCCCATCGGCGACTAGACTCTCCGCAAGGTTTAGTCGCCCATTGGCGACTAGTCACGTACAATGTTTAGTCACCCATGGGCGACTAGACTCTCCGCAAGGTTTAGTCGCCCATTGGCGACTAGTCACGTACAATGTTTAGTCACCCATGGGCGACTAGACCCTAAATAAAGTCTAGTTACCAACGGGTAACTATGATACACCCTAAATAAGATCACTCGACCGAATTGTGAAATGGATATTATCTCAGACAGATCGAATGAGAAATTATGGATTAAATGGTGAGGCAAGAGGTGCAGAATGACTCTTGATACTACCGACTTTGATTGTGCTTGATATGATGCACAAGTCCAACAAAAGAAGATTTGATAACTTGGAAATAACCTCACCAAGAAACCGACAAATGTTCTAAGCAAAGAACAAAGAGATAAAATCTTAAAAAGGGGAAAATCCTTGCTTTATTTCGTGGCTCATAGGCCGTATTTATAGGATTAGAAGTTGTAGAGATCCAAAGAAGAATGTGTTAAAAACAAGACATTGGAAATAGAAACAAAGACTTGACTAAATAAAGTCTTTAACTGAAACTTGGACTGCCTCTTGATATAGCCACGGCCAAGACTTCGAAAGGTGAATAATATGCTCCTGATACGGGCCACGACATGTCCCCTTGAGGCCTGGTCGAAATCCATCTTTTCCCTTAGCCAAAATTTGATCGGTTTCTCCATTTGGCCCAAACAAGTCTGTTTTTGAATATTTTTAAAAACCATCAAGCCCAAGGATTTCTTGGACATTTAGAACATTAATAATCAGCTTTGGCATGATTGAATTGGTCGTTGATTTATCTGAAATAATGTTAGCCATTTCCAGCTTCTCGGGTGGTCGAACCAGCTCAGAAGATCGAACCTGCTTGCTCAGTTTTTCCAAGTGAATGCCAGTCCTGCTCAGATCGTCCAGGATAGTGTCAGTCAAGCTCACTTGAGTATTCAGCTCATCCAATATTAGTGTCAGTCCAGCTCACTTTAGTATTAAACTCATCCAGCTCAGATATGTAGCTGTCACCTTGATTCAGCTAGACCAGCTTGCCCAAGTAAGTGTCACTTCGTCCCAATTGAATTCTGGCTCGACCATCCATCTTAGCTTGTTGATTCGGTCGATGACTATGCCCTGTGGACCGATCAGTTCCATTTTCAGGTCGTGGTTCTTGTCTAAACTCCATTCCGGACGTCCGCGGATCGATACGATAGACAACACGATTCGGTACGATCTGATGGAAAAACCTCAGTTGGGTCGAGCTGGTCGACTGATGTGGGGTTTTATTTCACTTCAAATTAACCCTTTATTCCCACTTTAGTCTCTCAAATAAGAGGTTCAGTGTAGTACTTAGGGATCAAATCGACAGAGACTCTAAGATTGCACAATAGATTTTTTGTTTTCGAATTAAAGCTAGATGAATTATGACAATAACAATAAAAAACGATTTTAAGTTTGATTTGGTTTATAAGGATTTAAATTTAGAGATTAGACTTAGAGAAATTCGTAAGTATATTTAGATAATACAAACTAATAGATTGCTAGGTTTTTATTAAGTATCATTCCGAATTCAAACCTCAGGGTTTAGGAGATCACTCCCGTGCATCTCGGCTGAGTGTCAATCGATGGTAGTAATACGGCATCGATAGATGCTTATTCTAATCAGTACTTGTTTTGCGGTTTGATTATTTCTCTAAAATTCTAGTTCAACTCTTGTTTGTTACTAGTTATTTAGATTGTTTAAGATAGATTCCTGGTTATAACCATGCTCTCTGTCACGCCCCATCAGGATTGGAACGTAATGGGGCCGAGCCGAGAATGTCCCGGGAAACTTAGTATTTACTTAAGTGTTTAAGCTTTGTAAAATATCTAAGTAAGGATAACGTAAAATAATGTGGGCTATCTGAAGGGGGAAGTTACTTAAGGGGAGGGTATTTCACCTTGAAGTTACTTCATTAGAGGGAACTCATATCACTTCAAAAGCTCTGCTTTCTCTCTGGAATTTTGTCTACACACTCTCTCTCTAAGTGCTGCGAGTTTCGGTTGAAGGCTGACTTAGTAACCGCAAGGGTGGAAAGGTACTAAGGCCGCACGTCGTGATTGCTGCAAGAAATCAGTCTGTGACAGTTGGTATCAGAGCGGAGTTACGGTCCAGACAAGGGGAAAATCTGTCCGAGAGAAGATGGCTAAAGGAGGTAAAGAAAAGGAGGTCAGTCGACATCCGGTGTGGAGGAACGTGGAAGGGAGGCTACGTCCACACGTGCTGGAAGCCAATGGTAAAAGTGTGTTTCCCGTGAGGCCTTGGGTGTGGCCGTGGGTGAATTTGGTGTGAAGCTCGAGAGGGTCGAGCATACCGTCACGAAGCTGGAGGGTGTGGTGTTTGGTGGGCTTGAGGAGGTCAAGCAAAATGCTGCCGATTTAGACTCTTGGTTCATTCGACTCGAGGAGTTGGTGACGGGATCCATTCAGGCTGTGCGTGATGACAGCAAGGGGATGAAAGCACACTTTACTGTGACAGATGCAGACATCACGTTGATCAAGAGGGCAACCATGAATTCTGGAGCCGTTGGAGGAACCAGTGCTGGTCGGGTTGACATTCCACGACCAAACCGGTTCAACGGTGTGAGGGATGCCAAGGAGGTCGAGAATTTCCTTTGGCAGATGGAACAATACTTCGACAATCTCAACCTGGTGGATGAGAATGCCAAATTCAAGGCCGCAACATCTTATCTAGTGGACACGGCCATGCTGTGGTGGCGAAGGAAGCACTCGGAGATCGAGCAAGGAACTTGCCGGATCAATACTTGGGAAGATTTCAAGAGGGAGCTGAAACGGCAGTTCTATCCCGAGAATGTTGTCTACGAGGCCCGTATGAAGTTGAGGGAACTTCGACAGCGTGGTTCGATCCGAGACTATGTGAAGGAGTTCACAACGCTCATGCTTCAGATTCCAAGCATGGCAGCCGAGGATCTCGTGTTTTACTTCACCGACAGACTGCAATATTGGGCCAAGCAAGAGTTGCAACGTAGGGGTTTTCAGACCGTCAATGAGGCGATAGCAGAAGCAGAAGCACAAAGACTTTTACCTTCCAGACTTGCAGTGTATCCCAGATCCCAAAGCAAGCAAATAATGTCAGGATTAGTGTTGGAAATAAGCTTAGGTTCGTTCAAATTTTTTAAGCAAGTGTGATATAGTGGCAGAAAATGTTACAGCCCAGAATGGGGGTCGTCCTGATTGTGGTTGGATGCTTAAATCGGATCGACCAGAAATGATCGATTTATCGATATGTCTAGAATCTGCCTTTCAAACTTGAAACAAATGAAAGATGAATGAGATACGAATGATACTGATAATAAAACAGAGAATAAGAATGTGATAAGGTGAGAAGAATGGTCGGATGGTAGAATGGATGGAGCTAAGCTTGCTGGTTGTGTAACACTCCGAAGCTTGGCCGATGGATGGAATGGAGGCGATGGATAGTTGATGATTGACTCTCTCAATCTGGTGGGTTGATTGACTCTCTCAATCTGTGTTCCTCAAGGATGCTGAATCCACTAACAACCTATAAGACCACGATTCAATAGGACTAAAGCACTTCACACACTAGAATCCTAAAGACAATCGATTTTATGCAAAGAACACTTTGATAAAAACTGAATAAACTTTTATAAACTGAATGATTTAGGGTGCTAGTTACAATGGACGTCTAGGAGCTTATATAATGCTCAGAGACAAAGGTATTAAAGTTCTAAAAAGGAAAAGAAAGGAAACATATAAAAAAAAGCAATAAAATCAAAATATGGCCGTTGGAGCCTTTAGTGGGATTCTTTGGCTCCAAGTGAGGAAATTGCTTCTTCTTGAATCTGGACGGTTTAAGAGGATAAGAGAGCTTTCTTGGGACCTTCTGGATGGCTTGGAAGGTCTTTAACTCGTTCCCAAACTTTAGGGAAAGGAGCTGTTGGGATTTGAATGCAATGAGCTCCAAAAATGGCAAGTTGAACTTAATGGGGATCCTCCTGATCCTGTGGTCTCTGGTGCATGGTATGATGATGGCATAAACTCCTGATTGGTTGGAATGATCTTCTGGATGTATTGGGTTTATCAGATTGTCTTCTGGTCGGAATTGGTTGGCTGGCAAATGATCAAACCGAAAGATTGTCCAATCTTTCCATAAACTGCTCGGTTTGGCCGGTTCTGGATAAATGAGCATAAGTTCTAATTTCCTTGACCAAAACTCGTGATACTGGGCTTCCTGGAAATCTAAGAAACTCCTCTTGACTTCTAAATTTGGTTTTGGCTCAAACCAGATCATTATGGGGCTTAATCCTTCTTCCAAAATCGGGTACTCGCAAATGAATGGGCTGGAAAACCTCCGAATTGTAAAATCCATAACCTCTTGGTCCGTGGGTATTTTCTTGAAATTAAAAGCCTCAGTTCTTCCTTTATGAGTAAGACTTCTTTTAAAATTTGTTTCACGCCAAAAGGACTTCTGGTTGATGAGATATTCTCCTTGGACCGAACATATGTCGATGGAACCTCTACACGGGTTGGTATGAGAAGTTTGGTGAGACTCTGGACGAGCTGCTGGTTCGATGGCCGCAACATTCCCTCCCCCTTGTGAAGGTTTTGACCTCAAAACTGGATAACCTGCACCAAAATAGATCAAGTCAGGTTTCATTCTCCTTTGAGAGTCTAGAACTTTACCTTGGTATAATTTCGGTTTGGTGATGCACGGTGCATCAGGTGGCTCTTCTTTGAAAAGGTGTGAAAGGATCACGCCTATGCCTTGGTTATGGCCACTGCATCGTTTCTGGAGTGGATGGTTCTTCAAAGTTTGGGTGGCCACGTTTCTGATATTCCTTGGAGGTTGTTCTCCTAGCATCTTAAGATCACCCGGTGGGATGTCATTGAAGCAACCTGAAACAATCTTAACATTCTGGACAAAAATAAAGTGCATTATATCTGTGATATATTTATAGTTATAAACAGAATGTGTAAGTTCCAGACTTACATTGATAGCTTCAACAAGCTGAAGAATAATTATCTTCTTTGGACAAGTGTTGGGGTATGGATCTCGGTTTGTATGTCCTTCTCCTTGTCTGATTCCTGGATCAAAACTTTTTGGCAAAGACATGTGCATTATGTCTGTTTTAAAAAGTGATAAGGACGAATTCAAACTAGAGACACTTACCTTGCTTAGGCTGGCCTTGAATTGCCTTGGTTCAGCAATTCTTTGTACTTGTCTAGTACCAATTAACACCATGGTTGGCACCTCTTTCATTGGAGCAGTGTACTCCCTGGTTCCTGAACCTATTTCACATACTCTTGGACAAGACAAGTGCATTAATCTTTTCATGGAGTTAATAATAAAATTCTGGTCTAATGTGAAACATACCTTAAGTCTTAGTATTTGAACAAGACATTGTTCAAATTTTGATTTCCACTTGTGTGGTGGTTCATGACTGAACTTATGGTCTGGTTCCTCCCTTTGAACCTCAGTAAGAATATAGCTTTGCTTTGTTCTTCATGTACCAAGAACACACATGTCAGTACCAATATCCAAATGTGGTGTTAGAAACTTACCTTGGTTGAACATTTCTAGGACTGGTTTTGCTTCATTAAGCATCTCGGGTGCTATTGTGTCTTGGTGTTTCTTCTGGTCCATCACAAGGATGACGTCTGGTACTTCCTCTTTCTGGGTCTCATGCTCCTTGGTTCCTGTTACAACACCTTTTGACAAAGCCAAGTCCATTATACAAGAATTTGGAACAAACAAATCAGATTGAATAAAACTATCACTCTTTTTTGATAATCCAGTTTCTTCTAGTGATGTTTCTTTCAATAGTTTCTTGAATGGAAAAGTAACAGCAAAGTGTCCTTTCTTATGACATATATAACATGTCTGGTCTTTTAAACTTTTAGGATTAGAACACTTACCTTGTTAAGTGTTTCCCATGCTTGTTGGTATGGACAGATTTGTGCATTGAACCTTCATGTGGTCCCTTGAATGGTTTACTACTCCTGACTCTTCTTCTCTGACCATATGTTCATCACGACCTGTAGTAACATCCTTGGACACAGACAAGTGCATCATAACAGTTGGATATGATTCATAAACCAATTTATCAAGTATAGGACTTACCATAGCCTTTGCTTGAATTATCGGTTTGGCTGGTTGTCCTTTGGGTCTGGCCAACGTGTCTTGGCTGATCAATTTATTCTTCCCCATGGTCTTTAGGACCTCATCATGTGTATATTGATCATAGAAACCCGTGTGCTTCTGGCTTGGCCGAATCTGGTCTTGTTGGATCAAGCTTTTATGGCCTTGTTGTTGTACAACTTTCCTTACATCTTTAGACCCATGGTTTGAATACCTCCTTGTGTACCTTTCTCTAATCTCTGGTGTTGGAAGTGAGGATACATACTTCTGACCATGGCATCTTTAGGATCTTCCCACGTTCTGATAGTCTTCCGATGACTCTTCCACTGTGGGCTATCTACACTTTTCCACCATTTGTATGCTCTTCTGGATAGTTGTTTGATGGCATGAGCTAGCCTTTCAGTCTTTGGCACACCATGGTATGAAAAACAATCATCCATGGTTCTTTCCCATGATATATAATCATCTGGCCAGTTGCTTCCTGAAAAAGAATAAACCTTAACATCATTAACACATTCATAATCATGATAAGAATGAGTTAAGTATTTATGAGTGTAAGAAGCTGGTTGTGGGGTGATCCATGTAGGATCCTGTGGCTTGGGCTTAACATATGCAGCATATGCTGCATTCACAAAACTTCTTTCTCCTGGTTATGGTCGTTGGCCTGGTGTCTTTCTCCTAGACAGATTGCTTCTTTCTTCCAACCGAGCCATTTGATCTTCTAATTCTCGCATAGCAACCATTAGTTGTTTTTGAGAAGACATTAAGGCTTGTCCGTGTGCTGCGTCTCCCATTTATCCCTGTAAACAATCTCAATGATTAAGTGAAGTATGGGGAAGTTTTGGGTCGTGCAAGCAAGTAAGCAAATTGCAAACTAATTAAGACTAAACCGAGAAAATATGCAACTATGAACTAACAATGCAAAAATTATTTTTCTTTTGGTTTTCTTAATGCAAGATCGTGTTGAACTAATATAGAGTGCTAATTAACACAATGAAATGAATTATGGAATGCAAAACTAACACTGATATTATTATTTTTTTCAATTTTTCTTAATATGCAACTAATTAAACCGACAATATGCAAAATGATATAAACTATGGTTTGAAATATTTTTTTGTGATTTTCTTGATGCAAGCAAGAAATGGATAAACTCATATGACATGGACAATAACTAGGATGACTTTTTTATTTATTTTAAACTTGATATGCAATGCAAGGAAAATGGAAACAACTTAAATGCATAATTTTGTTTTTGGCAGTTTTTGATTATGGAAAGAAAATTAAAAGGGAACTAACACAATTTTGAAACAAAATGCAATGCAAAATGAATCAAACTAATCTTTTCTTTTATTTTTCGTGGCTCCTAAGAGGATGAACAGCAAGAACACAAAAATTAAACAGAAACAAAACTTGAAACAAAAAGACAGTTTTTATGGATTTTCGGTTTATAAATGGAAAGACAAATGCAAACAAATATGATGCAAGGATAGAAGGGAACAGATTCAGGATATTTAGCTCTGATACCAAAATGTTACAGCCCATAATGGGGGTCCTCCTGATTGTGGTTGGATGCTTAAATCGGATCGACCATTAATGATCGATTTATCGATATGTCTAGAATCTGCCCTGCAAACCTGAAAAAAATGAAAGATGAATGGGATGCGAATGATACTGATAATAAAACAGAGAATAAGAATGTGATAAGGTGAGAAGAATGGTCGGATGGTAGAATGGATGGAGCTAAGCTTGCTGGTTGTGTAACACTCTGAAGCTTGGTCGATGGATGGAATGGAGGCGATGGATAGTTGATGATTGACTCTCTCAATCTGGTGGGTTGATTGACTCTCTCAATCTGTGTTCCTCAAGGTTTCTGAATCCACTAACAACCTATAAGACCACAAATCAATAGGACTAAAGCACTTCACACACTATAATCCTAAAGACAATCGATTTTATGCAAAGAACACTTTGATAAAAACTGAATAAACTTTTATAAACTGAATGATTGAGGGTGCTGGTTAAAATGGACGTCTAGGAGCTTATATAATGCTCAGATACAAAGGTATTAAATTTCTAAAAAGAAAAGAAAGGAAACAAATCAAAAAGAAAGCAATAAAATCAAAATATGGTCGTTGGAGCCTTTAGTGGGATTCTTTGGCTCCAAGTGAGGAAATTGCTTCTTCTTGAATCTGGACGATCTAAGAGGATACGAGAGTTTTTCTTGGGACCTTATGGATGACTTGGAAGGTCTTTAAATCGTTTCCAAACTTTAGGGAAAGGAGCTGTTGGGATTTGAATGCAATGAGCTCCAAATATGGCAAGTTGAACTTAATGGGGATCCTCCTGATCCTGTGGTCTCTGGTGCATGGTATGATGATGGCATAAAATCCTGATTGTTTGGAATGATCTTCTGGAGGTCTTGGGTTGATCAGATTTTCTTCTGGTCGGAATTGGTTGGCTGGAAAATGATCTAACCGAAAGATTGTCCAATCTTTCCATAAACTGCTCGGTTTGGCCGGTTCTGGATAAATGAGCATAACTTCTAATTTCCTTGACCAAATCTCGTGATACTGGGCTTCCTGGAAATCTAAGAAACTCCTCTTGACTTCTAAATTTGGTTTTGGCTCAGTCCGGATCTTTATGGGGCTTAATCCTTCTTCCAAAATCGGGTACTCGCAAATGAATGGGCTGGGAAACCTCCGATTGTAAAATCCATAACTTCTTGGTCCGTGGGTATTTTCTTCAAATTCAAAGACTAATTTCTTACTTTATGAGTAATCCTTCTTCTAAAATTTGTTTCACGCCAAAAGGACTTCTGGTTGATGAGATATTATCCTTGGACCGAACATACGTCGCTGGAACCTCTACACGGGTTGGTATGGGAAGTTTGGTGAGACTCTGGACGAGCTGCTGGTTTGATGGCCGCAACACAGGATGATCCAATTTTGTATCTCCAATAATATTTGCAAACAACCTTCTAAGAATGGTGCTAAATTGTGGTTAGTTAATAGTAGATTTGTGATCATAGTTCTCTTCTTGACTCGATAAAATCTTTGAAAAACTTATATATAGATAGTAAATAGAACTCAAAAACAATAAAATAGCGTTAGCGAACCTCCCCTAGACTTAAATTACACTGTCCCCAGTGTAATCCGTCTTGGATTGGTTAGGATAAATTAAATCACAAGTAAACAGTGTTAGGGATAGGCGAATATACCAACACTGTTAGGTGTATCGATCGATGGTAGTGGGTGAGTGTCGACGATGGTAATCCTTCATCAGCGATTGATGGTGAATGTATGGTGTCAATCGATGGTTTATTCGAACTATCGGGAAACCTTCATATATAGAATAGATACTTAATTAAGTAATAATATAAATAAAGTTAGAAACTCGTTACGCTATGTTATACCGCCATCGATCGATAGCAACAAGGACGTGTCGTTTGATGGTAGGCTGTCAGCTTGAATCGTGTGTGTGTGTCTACTCTCCATTTTGATCATCTCTCTTTAGGTTAGCTCTGTTAGACACTCAAACACATGATGAAAATAAGAGCGAAACAGTAATAAATAAATACTTAGTTGAAAATAGAAATGCAACAAAAATAAATAAACATAAGTACAAGTCTGAAAGGAAACTAAAGTAAAAGAGATAGAAGTATCGAAAAGACCACTTCTCGTCGGATGTATCCTGGTCCTGCTGCTGCCGCTGCTGGGCTCCTGGTGGTGATCTGGTGCGTTTCCTCGGACGGCTGAAGCACTAGCATCGGGACATCATCTCTACCCTGGCCCATAACGCTCGAAGCGCGTCCACTATGACCCGATGGAAAGCACCATGGTCGTGTATGGGGATCGCTGAAATTTCAGGGAAGGCTGGGAGAGGCGGAAATGGCTGTGCTGGATCATCCGCTGCGACTGGGTGTGCTGGACGGAGGCCTCCTCTGCGTCGTACTCTGAGGGGTGCGGTGTGGATGTGACGCTCAGCTGTGTGGAATTCGAGGCACTGTAGATCGCCAGAGAAATCTGTCACCTCTCGCAGTGGAAGTGCTATCAGCCGCAGTCCCTCGTCATCCACAAAGGACCAAAAGCGTCTCTCCTTCAGCCACTGGGCCCTCGTCAGGTGACCCTCATCCATGAAGCGCAATCCTCTCTCCACCAAAGCTCCCTCTATGCTAATGCCAAGAAAGCTGAAGATGGGTGTCAAGATGCTCCCTATCGTCCCCCTCTTCACGCCAGAACCCTTGAAGGGTTTATCCTTCAGGGTCGCTAGGTGCTCCACAAAAATAGCCCCCATGTTAACCTACTTGTCGGTCATCGGTGGGGGGGAAGAGCTCGTCGTCAAGCTGAAATATTTCCCTGACGGAATAGTATAGCAGTGTCAGCTCATGGACCCGAACCTTGTTAGGTTCCATGTTGCATCGATCGATGGTCTGGTTGGTGACTCTTTATTCAATTAAAATTTTTGTAGTTGGAAAAATAATAGATAATTATTATAGATTTATTTTTAATTAATTAATTATTGCTAATATATAAGTTCTTCTTTTTGTTTTATATGTTTATTATTATTTTGAGTTATATATATAGTATAATTGTATTAGTAATTTAGTGGGTTGTCTCCCACTCAGTGCTTGTTTAAAGTCGTTAGCTTGACGGGAAATGGGCTAATCAGTCAGGGATAGGCACCTCCAGACGTGTCGTGTGAGTTCGCGGGATTTCAGCTCTAGCCCAATAATGTTTCACTCCATGTCCATTCACCATGAAATCTTCTCCTTTAGGATTAAATAGGACAATTATCCCGTAAGGTGTAACTTCTTTGATGGAGAAGGTCTAGACCAACGAGAACGTAATTTTCCAGGAAATTGAGTTAATCGAGAGTTGTATAGGAGTACTTGATCATTTGGTTCGAAATGCCGTGAAAAAATTTTCTTGTCATGATAGGCTTTTGTTCTTTCCTTGTACATTTTCGAGTTCTCGTAAGCACGATATCTGATTCGTCGAGCTCGTTTACTTGAATTAATCTCTTTTCTGCTGCAGATTTAGCATCAAAGTTTATTTGTTTATGGCCCATTCAGCTTTATGCGCTAGTTCTACAGGGAGATGGCAGGATTTTACAAAGATTAAGTGGAACGGGGTAGTTCCTAATGGTGTTTTAAATGCTCTTTGGTATGCCCAAAGTGCATCATCTAATTTCAAAGAACAATCTTTACAGGTTGATTCGACCGTCTTTTCCAGGATTTCTTTGATCTGACGGTTGGACACTTATACTTGTCCGCTGGTCTGAGGATGATAAGGTGTGGCTACTCGGTGGTGGAATCCATGTTTCTTGAGCAGTTTTTCGAACACTTTGTTAATGAAGTGGGTACCTCCATCGCTGATTACGATTCGGGGAACTCCAAATCTGGGAAAAATAACACTTTTGAAGAGTTTAACGACTACGGCATCATCATTCTTCGGAGTCGCTATTGCTTCTACCCATTTATCGACATAGTCTACAGCGACGAGTATGTATTTATATCCGTGAAAGAAGGGAAATGACCCATGAAATCGATGCCCCATCAATCAAATACTTCAACTTAGAGTATGAAATTTTGCTCCATCTCGTTTCTCTTGCTAATTTTTCTTCTTCTTTGGCAGGGACCGCATTTTGCTACATAGGCTTGAGCATCTCGAAACATAGTCAGTCACCAAAAGCCTTCTTGTAGGATTTCTGAGACTGTCTTAAAACTAGCGAAATGTCCGGCGTACGGATCCGCGACAATGGAATAAAATTTCCTGAGTTTCGCTTTCGGCAACACATCGTCGATATAGGCCATCAGAACAGTGTTTGTAAAGATAAGGCTCATCCCAGTGATATCTCCGGATTTCTCTCAAGAATTTCTTTTTATAATATCCTGTGAAAGGTACGGGTTCTACTTCGGCCGCATGATAGTTTACTATATCTGCATACCAAGGTCTATCGGTGGTGTTTAGTGCACATACCTCCCGACTCGAACTTCCGTTTCCAGGAGAGTCATCATTTAGGGTCAAAGGATTACAACTGACGTTGATAGCCAGTGGAATAGTTACTTCATCGCCCTTTTCAAATGCATCGTTGATCGTCGGGGAATGGAAAAGATCGATCGATACTTTATAGCTACAATCGTTCGATGGTGTTAGTGACTCGTCAAGCGATTCCGCTTCATGCGCCAAACTAACACTACCTGACGAAAGTTGATTCGGCTAAGTAGACATTTTTGGTGGGTAAGAAATTATCTATAGGAATGTCGTCGTCTACTCTAATTCGTGATAAGTGATCTGCGACTCCATTTTCTACTCCTTTCTTATCTTTGACTTCTATGTCGAATTCTTGGAGAAGGAGAATCCATCGTAAAAGTGTCGGCTTAGTGTCTTTTTTGTTCATTAAGTATTACAGTGCCGCATGGTCGGTGTGAACTAATACTTTTGAACCGACTAGATAGGATCAGAATTTTTTGAAGGAAAATACTACGGCCAATAATTATTTTTCCGTTGTCGCATAATTACGTTGCGCATCATCTAGAGTTCTACAGCGAAATCGCTGGCGTCGCACATAATTGAATGGCAAATCCCAACCTGGTGCTTGGACGATAGGGGCGGATACGAGTGCTGATTTGATTTTTTCAAAGGCTTGAGACATTCGGGCGTAAAATCAAATTACACCTCTTTACACAAATGCGCAATAAGGGGTCTAGCGATCTTGCTAAAATCTTTTATGAATTGCCTATAAAATCCAGCATGTTCTAAGAAGCTTCTAACGTCTTCGACATTAGTGGCTGGCGGCAGTTTTGTCATTATGTTAATATTTGCTTTGTCAACCTCAATCCCGGCTGCTAAGACTTTGTGTCCCAAGACAATTCCGTAACCATGAAATGACATTTTTTCCAGTTCAAAACCAGATTTTTCTCTTCGCATCTAGCTAATACCTTGCACAGGTTATCGAGACAGGATTGGAAATTCAGACCGTAGACTGAAAGTCATCCATGAAAAGATCCATGAAGTCCTCGATCATATAGGTGAATATTGACATCATTCATCGTTGAAAAGTCGCAGGGGCGTTACAGAGTCCGAAAGGCATCCTTCGATATGCGAATTTTCCATAGGGGCACGTGAATGTGGTCTTATCTTGGTCATCCGGATGTATGGGGATCTGGAAGAATCCTGAATACCCATCGAGAAAATAGTATTCGTGGCTTGCGAGCCTTTCTAACATCTGATCGATAAAGGGTAAAGGGAAATGATCTTTTCATGTGGCAGCATTTAGTTTTCTGTAATCGATACACATTATGTGTCCAGTGACAGTTCTAGTAGGGATCAATTCCTCTTTGTCATTCTTTACCACGGTAATTACTCCTTTCTTTGGGACAACATGAACCGGGTTGACCCAGTTCCTCTCTAAGAACGGATAAATGACGCCTGCTTCTATAAGTTTCATTATTTCTTCTTAACTATTTCCTTTAGATTAGGATTCAGTCTTCTCTGATGTTCGATGGAGGATTTGGATTCATCATCAAGGTGTATCCTATGCATGCATAAAGCGGGAGAAATTCCTGGGATTTCATCTAACGAATAACCTAGAGTTTGCGGTGCTTCCAAAGTTTATTCAGAAACATTGCTTGTTCTTGATACTTAAGTTTTCATTTATGATTACAAGATAGGAATTTTCATAAAGGAAAGCTTATTTAAGACCGGGTGGAAGTGGTTTGAGCTCGATTTTGGGTGCTTTTTCTATGCCCCACTCGTCGGTCGCAGTATGCTGTCGATCGATGGCGATATTGGGGTGTCGATCGATGGGGATTTATGGATCGAGTTTTTCAAGATCGACATTGAAGATTTCTTCGGTGGCATCCATTAACCTTGCGTACTCTTCAGCGAGATCTTCTAACGCAGGAATGTCCCATAAGTAGATGTGCTTGCTTTCTCTAGAGGTTTGTTCGAACATATGTATGTTAATGAGCTTTCTTCTAGATCAGAGAGGTAATCGATATGATAGGTTTGACCGTCGATCAGAGGTTGTTTTTCAATATTTTCTATGTCGAACACCATCGGTATATTTCCTATGTTGAGGCATATACATCCTTCTGTGACAGCAATGATCGCTCCGGCAGTGGCCATGAAAGGTACTCCTAAGATAATGGTTCTCTCTCGTATTTAAGCACTATGAAATCTGCAGGTATATCGCATTTATGAATGCATATGGGTACGTCCTCAAGTACACCTTCCGGAATTCTAGTGGATCTATCAGCTAAAACGAGTGTGACCTTCGTAGATTGAAACTGTGTTAGCCCAAGAGTGGCTGCGACGAAATAAGGCATTAGGTTGACACTAGAGCCTAAATCGCAGAGGGATCTTTGAAATCTCTCATCGCTAATAGTGCAGTCTAAAACGAAACTACCGGGATCAGGGAGTTTAATTGGAGTTTTCCCTTGAATAATTTTGCTCATCTCTTTAGACACCATCATCATGCAGTGTTCCGATTCATGGAATCCTCGTGATGCATCTTCTTTTTAGCGTTCTTTGACGGAAAAGGGGCTTTCACTTGATAGATCCTTGTCTTAACCGTTTCGGCTGATTCTGGATCATAGCGTCGATCGATTCTTTCTTCAGGATGACGATCAATTTTCGGTAAGGGTTGTCGATCGACGTCCAGCACGGGGTGTTGATCGATGTCTCTAGGTCTATGTTATTTCCCTTAGGTTCGATAATTGATTCTTAAAAGTATTCATTTTGGTCTAATGCCCAGAGTTCAGGAAGGATTTCAGGATCCTTTTCGTAAATTTTGAGCGGGATGGGATGCAACTTTTATTTTTCATCTATCGAGATTTTCTCAAATTCATCGATGAGGATGCTCTCTTTAACGCTAGGGGTAAGTTGTCGAACGCTTCGTAAAGCTACGACATTGCAATGGCTCTTGGGATTAGCATCTGTTTTACAAGGTTAGAATCCGTTCTCTCTCCTGATGGACATAGAGTTGCTTGCCACTTCGTTGTCGATTCTCTTAATGTGTTCGCTCAGAGTGTCAAAATTTTCTGTCATCTACGAGTATATCAGGTCCAATTTTTCATTGAGGCCAGCAGCTATTCTAGGGTTTCCAGGGAATATTTGGTTCATTTTTGACTTTGAGTTTATTTCGTATATGTCCACAGTGGTGCCGTAGTTTCTCGTGAAATTGCTAGCGCTTTTCCTAAATCGTTGATCGTTCAGGTTCATCACATTAGAGAAATCAACTTGTTTTTTGAAGTTGGAAGGGGCAGCATTGTCCTCACCGTAGTGTTGTGATAAGGTATCTCAGTGCAAGAGGGTCGCAACTGATGCCAGAGTTTTTCTAACTCGGATCGAGTGTTTCTACTCTGCGAAAAATGGTGGTTCCTCCCTTTCAGTGTCTCTTTTTTTTTCGAAATCTCTACCTAAGGCTATGTTTTCTATCAATCTTTAAGCGTTTTCAGGACTTCGGGTGCTGAAGTTTCCCTCGCTGGCTGTATCAAGGATGGTTTGATAGTCGAGTTTGGGTTCTAAAAATCCATGGTGTGGACACGAAAGTTGGTAGCTTTTGAACCTTGTCCAGGAGTTTTTAAAGGATTCGCGTCTACCTTGAATAAAAGTGGATATTTACTTTCTTGCTTCCTAGTATCTCTCCTCGTCAAAGAATTGGCAGATGAAGGCGCTTCTAATATCTTTCCAACAAGGCAGGGATCCTGGTGGTAGCTGGTTAAGCCACCTCCTGGCGTCACCTTCTAGGGAGAAAGGAAAAAGTTTACAGCGATTGAAATCGTCGTTCACCATGTCTTCTATCATCTCGGGTGTTCAATGGGAAAACCATTAAACTGATTTTTTTGCGCCATAATTAGGAAATCGATATCAAGTTTAGAGCCTTCAGCATGGTTAGCGGATAATCGAATCGCATACCTGTTGGAATAGTTCTACTGGGATTTAGGTATTCGAGCATTGAAAATTCATGTTTTACCTCATTCTTTGGAGATTTAATGATTTGATTGGAGATTTCAGCTCCTTGATAATTAATTAGTTGGCGTGCTCCTTGCTTTTATTGTTCATTGGTTCTATCAAGACTACTTTCATGTTATAAGAATCAGTAAAGGCGTACTTACATGCTTCTGTCTGATCGGTATCGATCGATGGCAATGGAAGGGTGTCACCCGACAGCAGTGGACTAACGTCGATCGCTTCCAGATAAGCTCCGTCGATCGATGGTTGTTGTCCAGAATCCATATTCTCTCCTTCAAGTGCCTGTGTTATAAGGTTTAGGGAAAGAATAATTTAGCAAACAGTAAAGTAAAAATCTAGACAATATTTAAACAAAATCTAATGGCAATAAGAAAAAGTCCCCGACAACGGCGCCAAATTTGATGTAGGGTCTATTTTCACTTTCAAATTAACCTTATATTCCCATTTTACTCTCTCAATTAAGAGGTTCAGTGTAGTACTTAGGGATCAAATCTATAGAGACTCTAAGATTGGACAATAGACTTATTGTTTTAGAATTAAAGCTAGATGAATTATTTCAATAAGAATAAAAGTGATTTTAAAAATTAATTTGGTTTATAAGGATTTAAATTTAGAGATTAAACTTAGGGAAAATTCTTAAGTAGATTTAGATAATGCAAACTAATAGATTGCTAGGATTTTATTAAACATTGTTCTGAATTCAAACCTCAGGGTTTAGGAGATCACTCTCGTGCGTCTCGACTGATCATCGATCGATGGCAGTAATATGGCATCGATCAATAGCAGTAATACAACATCGATTGATGCCCATTCTAAACAGTATTGATTTCGCGGTTTAATTAATTCTCGAAACTTCTAGTTCAACTCTCATTTGTTACTAGTTATTTAAATTGTTTAAGATAGATTCCAGGTTATAAACAGGCTCTCGCTTGCGCTATAAAACCCTAATTTCTAAGATTGAGGTGATCAATTTCAACTTAGCATTAAAAGCAACTTAAACAAAGAACCAAGGAGATTACCCTAACAATTTCTATAAAATAAGCAATACATTACTACCATTGAATAACCCAAAATCTAATAGAGAACTACTCAGACATAGCAATAAAGAACATGAATAAATTGCCTAAAATAAATTGAGTATAAAGATAAGGAGTTCAAGATATTCTCTGTAATGGTGATCATATCTTTCTCTCCAATAGAAGTATAAATGTGTTCAATCTCTAAAACTCTGGTGTAACTTTTTGCGGCTACTCAGCTTTCTGTCCTAATAGCTTCTTAGCCTTTTTCAGCTTAGGGTTTAACAAAGATAGAAAAACCTAATAAATAGTCTAAATTTCGGCTAGGGAATTGTCTTGCAATTAATGAAACTTCTGGGTAAAACTTGTAATTTCTCAATCATTCTGCCGACTTCACCGTCGATCGACGCACAGTGTGTGACGTCGATCGATGGTCCATTTATTAATCCGGGTCTGAATATGAGTTTCTACTGGGCAATCCTAATTGCTCCAAAATAGTCCAAAAGCTCTAATTGCTTCCAATAGGTACCTAGACCTTTAAATACTCTAAAACAATATCAAATGCATATAAAGACTCTAAATATACTATATATATTATAGGTAAAATAGGTAAAATCCATAGTATATCATTGTTTTGTCGATCGACGGCGGTCTCGTACTTCGACACTCTCAATGATCAGCTACATATTCTTCTCTTCTAAATTGTCAAAAAGCTCCAAGTATCTCCACATCTCTCCAGAACGTACCTAGACCTGTAAAGACTCTAAAACATAGTGTAGACACACATAATAGACATTAAACATAGCATATAACATGGCCCAAAACTGGTAATAAATAGGCTATATCAACTCTCCCAGACTTAACCTTTTGCTTGTCCTCAAGCAAACATAGCCTGTGAAACATATTTTGAAAAGCGAAGACTCACATAATATCTAAGTATAACTGTCACCCTACTTTGTTGCAACCACATCTTATCAAGTCAATCAAAGAGAAAGTTTATATATTGTATCGTAGTATAGAAACCAAATTCATTCTACCAACAACTTAGCAAATACTAGTATGACTCAACCCTCTACTGATTTCATTTCTTTTAATAAAATAAAAATGCAGGCTTTACCCTTGGAATATCGATCAAAGAACACATAGACTCTTACCCTTGCAAGTATCTGAATAACTAGGCACAAAGTCTTCTCTGATCACTTTCCACTCTCTCACTTCTCACTTCTTCTAGTCAAGGTCTCCCTTCTTTTGAGGGTATCATTTTATTTTTTTAATTGAATGAGATATTTGGACAGGCTTCCATACATCAATCCCTAATGGTTTTTGCCACCAAATAATGTTCACTTCTTTTTGACCTTTATCTCTTTCGAGAATCATATGAATCAAGCTTTAATGGTTGTAGCCACCAAATCCTGTTCAACTCCTTTTTTAATCTGAAGGGGAGAGAGAGAGGAATCATAAGTGCAATGACTTGTACCTACAAACTTGCAGAAGGAATCCGATCCTATGTATACCAAGCCCCAAAACAAGTTGGTTCCTTCAAACTTTCTAAGCAAGTGTGATATAGTGGTAGGATGATCCACTTTGGTATCTCTAGTAATCTCTGCAAACAACCTTCTAAGAATGGTGCTAAAATGTGGTTAGTCAGTAATAAATCTTGATCGTAGTCCCCTTCTTGACTCAATAAAAACTTTGAAAAACTTATAATTATAGAAAGAAAAATGAAAAACAAATAACCAGACTTGAATTACATTGTCCCCAGTGTAATCCGTCCCGGATTGGTTATGAGAAATTAAATCATCAGTAAACAGTGTAAGTAGAAAACTAGATACCTCTCTCTGTAAGAGAGCGTCGATCGGCGGTAGGCGAGTGTGGTCGATGGATGGTCGCGATCCATTGTCGACTGATGTTACCTCGGTGATGTCGATCGATGGTTGATTCAAACAGTCTGCAAAAAACAATGTAAAACTCGAAATAAATAGTAGTATAAGTAAAAACTAGATAAAAACTTACTAAACAGTAGGTTGCCTCCCACTCAACGCTTGGTTATAGTCTTAATCTCGACGTTTTGAACTTTCTGACTAGTTTGGAGGTGGATCAATACTTTGAAAACAAGCGTCTACATCTTCTTTGCTCTTCTGAAACCATGTACCAATGAAGCTTCTTATTGCCTCATCTCCTCTGGCTTTCTCATTCTTTATAATCTCCTTAGCAACCTCCATTGAATGCATTCTCCTATGTAGATTCTCAATACTGCGCTTAGCATTCGAAGTCTGGTAGCTGTAGTCTCTGATATATCCTCCAATTGCTGATAAATATCTTCCTTCACCAGCCTCTGAGAAAAAACAATTTCATCGAACCTCTCTTCCAAATGTTTTTCTGTTGCGGTTTTCTGTCTGTCGATCTCAGTATCGATCGATGGCCTGATGCTGCCGTCGATCAATGTCAGTCTGTCTGCTCCAATCGCATGCTGTCTTTGAACAGTGTCCAAATCTTGCTTCATCTCATCTATACGTGTAGTCAAACTGGTGAGGCACTTGTCTAAGGATAGTAGACATCATCAAGCCTCTTGTAGAAATCATCTAGTGACATCTCTTGAACTTTGTAGATCTCATGCACAATATCATCAATCTTTGCTTTGCTCTATGTCTTTTGTTTCTGCATAGACATAGCTATCTTTTCTGCATGTTCTGGTAAACATATGTAGCTCTGATCAAACATTGTAGTTCGCTCTTGAACTGCTCTGATGTCTTCCTCTTGCACATTCACTACTCTTCCGTCTATAGCACGTGCATTACCATTCTCATCTCCATAGATGACATACTCATATTTCTTTTTCCAATGCAAAATTCTTCTGCCATCAGCATCATAACCTCTCCTTCGATGCTCTATTAGACCATCGATCGATAGGGGGTTGATCCAATCGATCGATTTTGGACTTTCTGAACCATAGGCATTAAAAGTACAAAACTGGTGGACCCCTGGAAAGGTGGTGTCGATCGATGCATGATGTATATCGTCAATTAATCTAGGATGTTTGGAAGTGGAGATCATCATGGATCAGTTCGTTTTTCTGCTACTCAATGTTGATCGATGGCTGCTGTTGTTGTCCAAGTTAATTTCCTGATCCATTAGCCATAACAAGGACATCTGCTACATCGTCCTTAGATATATGTAAAGTACCCCCATAAAGGGTCCGTGCATGTCCTTCTGAGTCTCTGAAAATTCCAAACTCATCTGGTCTAATAACCAATATATGTATCTTCTGCTCTAAGTTTTTGTTATGGTTTGTGTCTGATGTCGTTTGGTGATGAGGATATGCCGTCAATAGGTGCTCGATTATCCACTTTCGCCTTCATTACCTAGCCAGCGTCTTCTAGTGCTAGGCCGCGACACTCAATCAGCTCTTCCTCTCTGTAATCTGCATCATAATATTCGGAAGTTTCACCGTATCCTCGGTAGGCCTGATGGGTGTCGATCGATGGTGTATGGTGACCGTCGATCGATGTTCGATAATCAAACTGTTGGCCGAAAAGGTTTACAGCTCCATTAGTCATCGCAAGTATATCTGCCAGATCTTCCCTCGTGACATGTAGAATTCCGCCATCCATATCTCTTGCGTGGCCATATGGATCTCTCATAATACTGAACTCATATGGTTGTAGATAATCATATTCCTTCTCGTGTTCTTCTTCTGAATCGAGTTCGGACTGTGCGTTAATATCAGTATCGATTGATGGTGATTGGTTACCATCGATTGATGTCGATTTCCCAATTTGATGGGAAACATGAAAAACATGAGCCTCTTCCATAGCAATACCATGGTACTCAATTATCTCTTCTTCTCCGTAATCTTAGTCGTACTCGAGGTAGGCTGGGTTGTAGTCAAAATCTGCATTGTAGGTATTGATCGGTTCTGAAGCATGAGTGTCGATCGATGACAAAGGGTGGGTGTCGACCGCTTGCTGAACTGCAAACACGTCGATCGATTGTCTTGGCTGGGTATCAATCGATGCTCCATCTTCCGACTCCTCATTGAACTCACAATCGTAGAAGCATGTGGCCACAAGTTCTGCATCATTACACAATTCAATCGGAGTAGCTTTGTTCTTATTCTTAACAGGTTCATAAAAAATGTTTTAATCAATTAGAAATAAATACATCCTGTTTAACTTCATATCGCAGATAGATCCCACAGTGGCCATGAATGCTCTTGAAAGTAGTAGTGAAGAGTTCCAATATATCATGATGTCCATCACATGGAAGTCTACTGGGACTAAGGTGTTGTTAATCTGCACTGGAACATCTTTTACCATCTCTCTTGAGTTCACTTTTGAGCAGTCTACGAATGTGAAAGAATCATTTGAGGGTTCCACTTTCAGGTTAAGCTCCTCTGCCATAGTTCTTGGCATAATGCTCACTAATGATCCAGTATCACAAAGGGCATTAGGATATTCGTTGCCCTTGATGGAGCATGGAAGCACAAACTTTCCAGGATCACTTTTCTTCCTTAGACAAGTCATTTGCTTCATCGTCTATCTGAGGTGATTGAACATGATCTCTATATCATCATCTTTCTCCCTTGTTTCCCTGAAAAAATCCACAATTTGTTAGTGTAATAAGCTTCATCAAAAGGAATATCTAAAGGAATTTTGAAAACTCTTTAGAAAAGGTATCCATCTCTTTTTCATTAGCTTCTCTGCATTGTTTTTTGGGGATCTTTTGATTCCTCTTGGAGTGTCCCTCGTCTTCTTTATAAAGATCCATTGCTTCAGATGTATATGTATTCTGTTCTGAAACCGTCACGGTTGGACGCACAATCAAACTCGTGTTGATGGTCAGCAGTCAAACTGATCTTCTCATCTGTCGATCGATGCTCATGTCACAATGTCGATCGATACAACTATCTCTCTGTTGGTCGGTGGTCTCGTCTATGTATCGATCGAAGTTAGTAAATTCACATGAAGCAAATGGTACAGCAGGAATTGTTGTTAATCGACGCTTTTCGCTTGGTGTCGATCGACACCAGTGTGAAATGCCGAATGACATAAAACTTTACACACGAAAATCCCCTTCTTAGAGCTTTTCTCTCTTAACTTCCTTCCAAAAATCATCATCAATCAATGCTTTGACGTGGTGCTTCTTTCCAGCCTCCATTTTCTCCTTGATCAGGCTCTCATGCCTCCTAATGGTTTCACTTTTTTGCATCATTTGATTCTCCAATTTCTTCACATGGGTTCTGAGGCTTTCGAAATTGGTATTGAGGTTGAGGTACAGACCATCTATCTTTCCATTGAAATCCATTGTCATCTTCTGCTGTCCCTCTAAATTTTTGCCAACCATTGCTTCGATCTTGCTTTCGTGAGCCTCTGGAGGAGGATTCTGGTAGTAGGCAGATCCATAAGTCATGTTGTTGTTGAAGGACTTCTGCTGTGAACCCTGATTAAAGTTAATCCTTTGACCATTCCCATAGGAGTTCCTGTTGAAACCTGGATTCTCTTGTCTCTGGAAACCATTCCCACCAATGTAGTTCACATCCTCTTCTTCAATCTCATTATCTCAAGACTATTGCTTCTAGTTCTGAAAAAGTAACCTTCTTCTTAAGAAATTTCCGAAAACTATCCAGTTTTGTCTTGACCACTTCAATCTGCCCCTTGCTTAAAGATGGAGTTGATTTATTCCTCTCAAAATCTGTGTTCTTGGTACAGTTGCTGGATGCCAGGTTCTCAATCAATCTCGTAGCCTCTTCAGGACTCCTAGTGCTGAAACCCCCTCACTAGTTGTGTCCAAATCTGATACTGTAATCCAATACCCCTGGAGAAAGTGCTAAGAAGTTGCACTTCGTTGAACCCGTGATATGGACAGTCTCTTTGGTATGACTTGAATCTGATCCAGGAGTTTCTGAAAGACTCTAAAAGCTCTTGTGAAAAAGTAGCAATCTTGCTCCTCAGATCTTCAGCTCTCGCGTCATCAAAGAAATTACGCAAGAAAGCATTCTTGATATCAGTCCATGATGTGAGAGATCCTGGTGGTAATTAGTTAAGCCAATATGAAGCTTCTCCAGCAAGTGAGTACTTGAAGATCTTAAAAAGAGAGTCCTCAGGGAATCCATTGGCTTTAATAGTAGTCACTAGATCCTTAAATCACTCCAGATGATCCATAGGGTTCTCATGTCGCAACCCATGGTAAGGTGTATGTGCTACAAGTCCGAAGAAATCGGGCTTGATTTCAAAATCGTTTCTCTGAAAATCTGAAGGACAAATGGCGGATCTATTGGCGTAGAACTAGTCTGGACGGTTGTAGTCAGCCAGTGTTCTCTGGGCATTAGCTTCAGGTTAAGCTACTGCAGCGTCTGCTTCCACTTCTGCTTTTGTATGAGGGATTACAGTCCCCTGATCCTCTATATTTGACTTGCTGCATTACGCAGATGACCGTCGAGGTCATGCAAGTCTCCACTCTCATCCCAAACCAATACCAAAGTCGCAACCATCTGAACTTGTCTGCTACTGTCGATCGATGCGGTAAGTTGTTGTCGATCAATGCTGTGTGATAAATGTCGGTCAATGCTTGAACTATGATGTCGGTCGATGGGGTTCGTAAAGAAGTGTCGATCGACGCTGTGCACGTGTTGTCGATCGATGCTTGTCACCTTTCTTTGCGGATCGTACGTTCGAGTTTTTCTAGGTCTGAGAAGAGTAGTTCTTGTCCTTTATTGCTCCTGGTACTTCTTTGCATGCATCTGAAAATTAAAGGAAAATAAAATCTTAGTGACTTGAAAGTAAAAATAAACCTAGACTAAATCCTAAAAATTAAATCTAATGGTGATCAATGCTCCCTAACAACGGCGCCAAATTTGACATGAGTGCGTTTATTGTTCTAGCACGGTATGAATATCCTAAACAATTAACTATCAGATTAACCCTAATCTTAATACACAAATAATACTCTTGCAAAAAGAGATCATGTGTAGTACTTAAGGGTTAAATCCACAGAGAGCAATGACACGCAATATATTTTTTATCTCTAAAGACTAAGTTATGTATAGTAGTAGTAAACAATCAATTATGGAAATATTACTTATTAAGAAGTATATATGCAATATGGAAATATGTTGATAATGTAAATATGGATATATGCCATTTAACTAACTACATGCAAATGTAAAGATGCTAGATCTAAGGTTTCAAACTTAATGGATTATAGAGAATAGGAAGCACGAAAATGTAAATATTCTAGAACTCAAATATTAACTATTCTGAGCCTTTTAACTCCAAATCTCGTATGTGAGCAAAAGGAAAGGCCATCGATCGACGGTGAAATTAGAGGGAAGTGTGAATGAGATTTGATAAGTTCACCAAGAAAATTAGACCATCTCTCGCATGCGCCTAACAACCTAGTTCAATGAAGTATATTATGGCATATAACCTACTCTTGTAGTCGTCCATGTCCTACTTTCGAGATCCTAGTTATCTACTCTAGAATGAAAGCATGAAGCACAACTCAATTGATGGATACTAACTTAACCTAGCAATCCTACTTTTGGGAGAATCCATGATTGCTATCATTCAACCCTAAATCTGGTTGATAACTACTCAGACATAATCAAAGAAAAAACAATAGTTTGAATATAATGCATAGATAAAAATATTGAGGTTCCAATACAAATCCCCATAAGCAGTTATGAATCTTCTCCCTTAAAAAATATGATAGAAAACTAAACTCTCAAGAACATTCTCTCCTCCCTTTCTCTCTGTAACGCATAAATATAAAACCCTAAAATCTAAGTCAAAACTCGTTCAGGGCATCTTCGTCATTTGTCTCTAAGTTGGGCTTGAGATCGGCTGTATGTGATTTGGTCGTCGATCGATGGAAAGTGTGCGACATCGATCGACCTTGGTCTTGTAACATCGGTCTATGTTAAGGTTGTGTCGTCGATCGAAGGCTGCCTCGTACTTCGACTCTCTCAATGATCAGCTACAGATTCTTCTCTTCTAAATGCTCGAAAAGCTCCAAGTATCTCCATATAACTCCAAAATGTACATGGACCTGTAATTACTCTAAAACATAGCCTATACACACATAATAGACAATAAATAGAGCCTACAACATGGCCAAAAATGGTAATAAATAGGCTATATCATGTGGGAGTTTTATTTGTTTGCATCTTGTCCATGCCTGTAGTCAGACCA